>JADLZK010004860.1:0-186238 GCA_015847255.1 Hyparrhenia diplandra | reverse complement strand
ATCCACTCCACCCATCTTTAATTTTTTTTTTCTTTTTGCGAAGATCCACCCATCTTTTAATTTGTTCCTTCCCACATGATTGTGCTAACGTTTTTGCGTTTTTGCGTTTGGATTCTTCTTCCAAATGGCACTGCCTTTTGAGCGGTTAAACGACACGCCATTAACCTCGTATAGGAGGTGATTCAGTTAACTTTTGTTTACAGAAGATGGTGCCTCGTGCCCTGCGTGAGAGTTTTGTTAAAGTGCATGGATCTACAAATATTCCATGGACTTGATGTCGAATCCATGCCTGAAAAAGGTCTCTGCTCGTGGTCACGGCTGTACCTCATGGGGCCCTATGATATACAAACAGTACAAGCCCAAGAAAAAGTGGTGACCGGTGAGAGAAAAATATTGAGCCTGTTGTGCTGATACAGCTAATTTTAACTGATTTAATAAGATTCTACATTAGTATAATGCTCTAAAACAAATAACGCATCTCTCCGTCTTTATTGGGATGTCAAGCATGGGCTATGCTACGGCCAAACTTTCTCAACTTTACTGTGTTTGTAGAAAATAATGTAACATTTATATTTTTTAAATAAATTTGCTAAAAAAACCCCACTTAAAGATCTTTCCTCGATGATACTAATTACTTAGCATAAATATTTATATATTTTGAAAAAAATAATTGCCCGCCGCCAAAAAACGGATTTTAAGCGGTAATGACATCTATTTATTTGGGGTCAGTATGAGTAAGTGTTAACATATGGGTTAGTTAGAAGGGCCATATGCCTGGTACTGTAATCTAGATTTCCGAATTCTGTGCTGTAATCTAGGCTAGCATCTTTTTACTTGTACTCCAATCTATTATAAACTACTTGATATACAAGCCATGCCATGAGGCTTTCGTGACCTATATTAACATGTAAATCGGTGAATCCCAAAAGGGTATTTTGTTCCACCCAACTTAACAGGTATTCGTAGCCATAATCCTAATGGAACACACCATTGATATGACCACGCCAGCCATGGCGACCTCATCAGCAGCATCTCCGATCAATATGTCAACCAACGCCTTTTGATGGATTGATTACAAAACTCCAATACAAGGTGCACGCCTTACTTTGTGAATTTCAATTAGAAACTAATAAGAACTTTATGCTACCGTCTTGTATGTTAATATTACTGTGGTACATCAAAAAGAATCAACAAGATGAAGGCCAAGAAGCTAGAATCAGCAAAAGTTCTCGCCATTCGACAAGGCCATTTGGCAAGCCATTCAGCAAGCCATTCAACAAGTCATTCGCAAGCCATTCGGCAAGGTCCTCGGCAGAAGTTCGAGCATTAAACTGTACCAATCTATGAAGTTTCACATAGCATAAAGATACACCGTTGGAAAGCTTATCGAAGTTAGCTTTCCAACGATCCAGCCCCACATCATTTGAAGATTTCTAGAAGAAGTTATGATCAAACATTGAAGACTGGTCAAAGTCAAAATAAATACGCTAAAACAACTCGTAAGGCTATCTCGGGAGATCCTTTCACATTGGCGACGATTCAGTTTGTTTTCGTGTTTCCACCCACCTAGGAGGGCTGTTCCTAGTATAAGTACCCCGCATATGTAAGCTATCGACAACTTTTTTGATGATTTGAGATTAATCCAAGTGATTTCGCGTGCCGAAATGCTCGAAAGTGTCTTACTCAACCCCTCGCTCTTCCTTGTTCCTCTTTGGACTTGTGAAGAGATCTCTCCGAGGTCCACTAATTAGTGCTCTACGGGTTCCAAGACGGGCTACTCCGGCCTTGTGTGGATTGGCTCGGGCCAGGTTTTGGCGGTCATTTGGAGATCGAGTCGAAGTCCTCGCGGTTTTGTTGTCTCTCCCCGCCGCTAGTCGCATCCAACCTTTGGCCGTATAAAGCTAGTTATCCGCTGATCTTTCAGCAAGTTATCTTGAGTTTCCATCAAGTTATCGCCCTACTTCCGCTACCTCATCGACGCTCTTCAAGTTCAAGACCTCATGCCGCGGAAGATCGGGCCATCCTTGTTCTAACGTTGGGTTAGAACCTATCATCCGTATCAAAGCTTTCGTTGACACGGTAGGTCTTTTCACCATCCACATATTTACCCTTGTTTAGTCTACTACATATATTTGTTTTATCCAATAGTCCAAAGCCAAAAAAATTACCTATAGCCATTTGACGGAACTGTTACCTTTGTATTCTTGTGTTCATCAAGTTGCTAGTCACCACCATCGTATAATGATCGTGTTGTTTCGATTGTTATCTCAAGACCGCTGTTAGTTTTATAAAAAAAATCTGAAAAAAAAAAAAAGAGTGAAAGAAAGATAAAAAAAAAAAAGTTCAGAAAAAAAGAGGAGCAAAAGAAAGAAAAAAGAATTTGAAGGAGGAATGTGTTGCGGTTGTTGCTGAAATTTCAGTTTACATGTTCTAAGTGATGGTAATCTTGATAGCAAAGAACATCATATCATTTGAGCACATCAAACCACTTGGTTGGCAGTACCGTAGCCCTCCTTGTTTAGCCACCTATAGCTCCACTCCAAATCTAAAACCGAGACAATCGATTCGTAATCCTTACGATCTCACTACCACCTCAGTTGAAGCTGCCACATTAGCACCATCATAGTCCTTGAGGACAGGAAGACTTGGGTAAGTAAGAGGTGAGATTGAGTGTTTCCACAAATATTTTTTGTATTCCACTTTTTGCTGCCCCTAACATGGCAGGACCATATTCAAGTGTTCGCCGTGGTGGATATAGAGAAAAAAGAACCACCAATCTCTCAAATTGAAGTTACATCATTTTGAAAACTCAATCTTGAGGCCATGGAGAAAATGCTCGATGAGCGTCTTCCTACACCGTGTGGTCGTGCTACACAACGACATAGCCCAACCAAATCCCATGGTGGTCTATTTGGACATAGTTCTCGCCCCCGTCGCTTTTGGTGATGAAGATTATGGAACTTTTACCAAAGGAAAAATTCAGCGAGAGAGTAAGAAACACTATGGAGTGACCCACAAAAATAGTGAGGGAGTGTTTCCAAAGCCACATAAAAACCCCACAGCCTCAAAGACCCCAAAACCGGAAAAGATGGATTAGTTATGAGGGAAAGGAAAAGGGATTTAAAAGAATTGAGTGATTCCAATGCTTTGTTCTCCGCTAAACTCTTTGGTGATGAAGATTATTGTGTGCCTCCAACAAGAAAAAAATTCAGCAAGAAAGAAGGTCCTATGAACGACCACACTTTCGGTGAGGAAGAGTGCCACCAATCAAGATTGAGTGTGAGAGTACAAAATCAAAAGAAGAGAGAGACTCCACTATATGTGAGGAAGAGTTCCACCAACTAAATATAAGTGTGAGAGTTCAGCAAGAAAAAATCAGAGATTCCACCATATGTGAGGAGAGCCACAAAATTCAAGTGTGAGAGAGATACACAAAAATTGAGTGAAAAGGAAGATGAATCTTGTGAGGAATTATTTACTTCTAACATCATAATCTCTCCTTCTAGTTGTTTTTCTTGTGTGACGCAGTTGATGATGGAAACGATGTGGTTAATTATGACCAACCCCTATATTCGATAAGGAAGATCAATTGGTGGATAGGGACAATGATGCTGAAAATTCAGTTTCTAACATGGAACGTAAAGCTCGGTTGCCAACAATATTAATGCAAATGCTTCTCGACCAAGTGATGCAAGTTCAAGAGCATTTGAGGTTTTAGTCCCCAATTTTTCTCGTGACAAATGCTGCTCCAATTCCAATGGAAAACATGGTGAAATATGATACATATGAATATGTTGCTCCACTAGACATTGAAGTAATTATACATCAAAATCCATGTGAGAATGAGAGTTGCATAACCAAATTAAAAGAGAGTGAAAACAAAGGAGAGTTGAGTGATTCCACCTACTTGAACCTTGAGAGTACCAACAATGTGAGCATGAGAGATACACCACGAGAACAATAGAGAGTTAGAATGTGAGCCATGTGAGGATACTTTTTGAAATCGACACTCTAATCTCTACCTCTAGTGTGGTCTTTCCAAATGTGCAGGTTTGTAATGAGACTAAGGAAGAGATGGTTGCTCAAAGCAACTCCATACTTGCTGAGAGAGATAAGAAGGTAGCCATGCAACCCAAACCAATTGTTTGTTGCCCAAAACATGAACCATGATGAGGAAAATGGTAAGATTTCAGAAATGCCATCCATGGTACTTGCTTTGCCACAAAGTCCTAATGGTGATGAAGGTAAGTCGATCTGAATTTACAAAATATAGTGGCAAGTAATTGTCATAAAGAAAATGTTCCAAATGAAACTCCTACCATGATACTAGCGCCCGATTTGAAATGTCACATGATCACACCTTTGATGAAATTTTGCATGTTGGAAACCTGTTGGTGTAGCCCTCGGCAGGCTACACCCTAGGTAGGAGACGAATCACTCTTCTACACTAAAATCCGCACGCTTGAGGTGTATGCAACCGAACACTCTTCTATTAATTCTCCGTCTTCTTTTACAATGCCCCTTAGGGTCTATTTATAGTCCGTAGACTATTACAATTCGATTTTGTCCTCCTACCAACCCTAGATCCCAGCCTCCCCGCCGACGATCAAGGGCAATGTGGTCCTTTCTCGCCTCGCGATCCCACCTACCCTCCTTGGGGCCGCTTGATATCGGACCGTGAGTACCGCAAGGCAAGGCTAAAAAGACGCTCATCAACAGGTCATTCGGCCGCCTGTACCGGCCCTTTTGCTTTACCGCTATAGCTCAGTCACGAGGATCTACGCCAGTACTCGCTCTAGGGGGCTGAAACACGAAAGCACCCGGCATCTCGGTAGAAAGGCGGCGTCCCGTCTGTGAAGACTCCGAGCGGTAGCCATAAGGCGGAAGTCCGGGCATTCGGCACGCTTGACCGTCTTGGCGCGCCTCCGCCCTATGTGTCCTCTCCCGGCCGCCTTAGAGCGGAAGCCCGGCGGCATTGACCCATCCGGGCGAAATTCTGCGACCTCCCGCCCTTCATGTGCCACTTTTGAGCGGCACTTCGGCGAGGCAATTTCGCCCGGCCCCTTTTGGCGAATGCTCTGCCGTCAAGATCCATGAAATTCCGCCTTAGGGCTTCACCACAGATCGCGGCATGCTGTACCGAAACTAAAAACATTCGGCCCTTGGGGCGAATCCCGACCCGCCGAGCCACCTCTAGTTCCGGTTTCGGGCCGACCGTGAGGGGGTGGCGGGGCTTCGGCCTCCCCTAACGATAGCCCCCTCGAGACCAAGGGTGAGGTCCTTTCGTCTTCCCCTTGGAATGCGACCTCTCGGCCGCCAAACCCCCCCGGGGCGAATGCTTGATGCGCATTTTTGTTAGTAAGTTTTTTTATATGCAAAGCGGCGGAAAGCGAACGACGCCGCCTCGGGTTGCGAGCCCCAAGCCCACGGATGGGGCGCGCCTCGAACCGTCTTGTAGGTTTGACCTATATAAGGTGGGGGGCCGGGTGATGATCTCCCCCGGCTCATTTGCTCCTCTACGCTCCGGCTCTCTCCCGCTCTTGAGCTCTTACGCTTTTCGGCGATCTCACCTTTGAGAACTTTAGAGCATTCGACAAATCGCTTCGTCCCCTCAAGTAAGTTTCCTTTTTTCTTCTTTCTTTCCTTTTGGTTGAATTGGGCTTTTTTTTTTTTTTTATTTTAGGGTTTAAATCGTTTCTTTTTTTATTTTGGTATTCTAGGTTTCGTTGATTAGGTAGAATGCCGGATCCGGTTGTCTCGGGATCCGGCTCTTCACAAAACTCGGATCTACCAAAGAAACTCGTCGAGTTGGATTCTACGCTGATGATGTCGTGGCCCGACGCGGCGATTCGAGTATTGACCAAGACCTATTCTCTAGTGGCGAAGGGGACTCAGAATCGGCGGTCAGTTAGCCCTCAAGTCATGGATAGAGGTTGTTGACATAGAAGGATCTCTTTGTTGGTGGGGAACTTTCACCCCGGTGAGCTAGACCTTCGGCACTGGGTGAGCCCCGAGGCGTCTTCGGGGCCGTGGGGGTTGGGAGGGGCGGAAGCTTCTCGTATCTTAGAAGGTTCCGGGGAGAATGCAAGGGCCTCCCAGGCCGTCATGAGTTTATTGGGCCGAACCTCACGCAGCGTCAGCGAGGTTACGAATGACTATGTGCGCAAGGGTTTCATGGATCGGCGAGACGAGGTTACTTTTGCGGGCTCGGCCAGGGAGAAGGTTCGAATCCCAAGCTTTGGCGGCGCTTCGTTTTCAAAAAAATACTTCAAAGGCGGCTTTCGTTTGCCTGCGAGGATACTTTCATTGGTAGTATCCTTGAGCGATTTGGTTTGCAACTTCACCACTTGACGCCGAATGCGTTTACTCTCTTGGGGGCATTCGTTTGGGCCATGAAAATGATGGGAGCCCCTACGTGGCGTTGAAACTTTCGTCCAGTTCTATGCTTTGCACAAGAAGCCTAAGAAGATTCGGGATGTGAGGAATGACGAGCATTGCTTCGTGCGATTCGGGCGTACACCTTTATCCCGAAGGGGAACATTAAATCTTGCTCCTACATTACGTAACAAGTGGTCGAAATGGACACGATTACGGTTTTATGCTGCGTGTCGGCGCCGGAAGTGAGGATGAAGCCTCTACATCCGGCTGCCGATGAACGATGCTCTTGAGAGCGAATGGTCCCCCGCAAGTGCAAAATGTCATGCGTCTTTCTTTGAGAATCTTTGAGGGGGATGTGGAAGCTACCATGGCGTTCCTTGCGACCTTAGAGAGGTAGAGCACTCGCGACTTGGTCGAGGAATGGATTGCTATGGGGGTTCGCCTTTGAGCTGGGTGCGATTCACCATCAACCCTTTGAATTATAGCTACGAGTCGAATCTGGTCCAAGCTGCTGTTCCATCACGTTTCCACTCGAAGAAAGTGTTCTTGGAATTCGTGACTAACGAAACTGATGCTATCCTTGGAGCAGTGGGTAAACACGAGTATGACATGGCTCGAGAAATCATTGGGGAGAACGCCGAATCAATAGGGCTCTTGACGCTATGGAAGTGCCTTACCCTCACCGGCTGACTCCAGCCGAAGCTAAGGCAAAAAAGATTGCGCGAAAGACGGCTTACCGAGGAAAAGCGGTTGCTCATGATTCGGCTCCTCTTGAGCGAATCAAGAGGCAGAAAACATCTCACCAGAGGAGGCCGAAAGAACCCAAGGATGTTGAGGTAGGTCGTGATCTGGCTAGGGTTCCCGGTTTGCGTAGCCGAAAGGTTACATTCGGCCGTACCCGCCTGTTTGGCATTGTTACCTCTGCTTCGGTACTTTTCCCTATCCTTTTTGGGGATTTTGGCCGTACTTTCGGCAATTTGTTTTTATTGTTCCCGTACTTTCGTACAAGTCTATCTTTGTTGCTACTAATGCTCATTCGTGCACTCTACTCAGGTAATTTCAAGTGATTCGGAGGAAATGGCCGGGAAGACCGTCAAGTCTCCTCTTGACACCTTGAAGGACGCCGGGGATTCGGTCTCGACGGGGCCGAATTTCACCCCCCTCAAGCGACCACGTGAATCTGCCGCGACTATGAATCTTTGTTGGTTGACTCGGAGCAAAAGCGAGCAAGGAGGCTCCGCCTCGGTACCCGCCAGCGCTCATCGTCGTCGGCAATAGAAAGGCTGCGCCGGTGTAAGTCTCGGTTCTACCGGGAGTTCGTCAAGACTTCCGGCGTTTTCGGGGATTGCCTTTTCGGCCATGGCACACTCTCCCTCGGAAGTCATTCTAGTGACTTTAGGGAGGCCGTTGTTGTACTCGGGTTTAGCTCCCCCCCGAGGAGATGAGCCAACGAAGAGAAGACTTACAAGCTTGCTCGTTGTCTAGGAGTGCATTCGGACGCTTCGGGTGGTGGCGGGGTGGATCCGCGCACTCTGCCCCTTCTTCCCCACGGAGGGTCTGCGGTGAGCCGGCCGCAGGCGCTCCCTCCTCCTTTATAGCCCCTCAAACGAGAAGGAGGCATTGAAGACGGACCTCGGCGGCTCTTCGGCTCTCAACTTTTACGCCACCGGGGTGAGTTCTAGTTTAAGCCCTTTTGCTTCACGAATGTAAGTTTCGTGCTACTTCGTACTTGTTTGGTTGTCTTTTTGTAGTCTATGCTCGTTGCCCTAACGCCGGAGAAGAAGTTCGAGGTCGGTTAGCGCCCTTGAGGCCGAAAAAGCCAAGAATCCGAAAAGTTGGCCAAGGACTTGAAGTCGGCTAACTCTGAAGTAAGACGGTGTTGGGCGGCCGAGAGAAAAAATGAAGTGGAGCGGAAGGTAAAGGACCTGGGGCGGAGCCTCGAAAGGAAGCGTAACGGTCGGTTTCGCTTGTGGAAGCATGAGACGGCACGGCATTTCGACGCCTTAGCGGCTATTGGCCTCCTTCGGTGGCGAGGCCGTTCCCGCGAGGGCTTCGGTCATAGGGAGAGGCTCACCGGCTTGTACAGGAGATTAGCGCCCTTATGACCGGTGGAGACCGGAAGAGGCTACGCCTTTTGGAGACCCTTCGGGCATTCGCACCGCCCTCCATGAGCCGATGCCCTCATATTGAGGCCGTGGAGCGGACGAAGACCGGCGTCTATTGGCGTACTCTGCTCGCTCCGGCCCTTTCGGGCGGCCGCAAGTTTATGAAGGCTCTTGGCTAAAGGGCGGGAAGGACCTTGCCATGTTTCGTGCGGCCGAATCCCGGGCTTCGGTTAGTTCGAGCATTTCTAACCTTAGTCATTTTGTGCTTTTAACCGATTCGACCTTTTATATTAATGACCCGCTTGGCCGGTTACACGGGATACTCGGGAGAAGGAGGAGATTCAAGCTAAGGTCAACGCCGTCGCCGCGAGCGAGACGCGACAAAGTCCTCGCGACGAATCTGCAGCCCTTCCAACGCCGAACTCCTCCCGGCCCAAATGCCGAGATCAAGAGAATAGGGTAGATGATGTTTAAGGATTTTTTCCGATTCGCCATGTTGGCGGCGGGTTGTAATGATACATGATTAAATTATCGTTAAATCTTTTGGCAAGTTCCCAAGGAGGGGACCTTTGGTTTTATGGAAGATGCTCCTTTGAATATCGAACATGGTGGATTCGGCATAAGCGGAGCCTCGTGGCTTAGGTTTCGGGAGGAGTTTCCCGATCGGATGAGGGATTTTATACGTCTCGCCGACAAAAGATCATTCGACACGGGTCATCGGATGCTCGATTTTTAGAGTACTTTCGTTCCTTCCGCCAGGCAAAGGAACTTAGTTCGTGGCGTTTTACTTGAGCCGAAAGTAGAGGTAAAGGAGGAACCCGTTGAACTTTCGGCTCCTAGGTATAGGTATTGTTCTCATTAAAGACCTTTGGCTTATTTAGCCATGTACACGTTGCTTTCGGTCTTTGTTTATTTTGAGTAGATAAGGTCGCTTTTTAGGTTTTGCGTTGTTTCGTTTGCTCGGAAAAACTATTGTCTTGTTAAGAAACCCCCTCCCCCCTTTTGCGAGGAAACGAAAGTCGTATGCATTGCCGAAAGTGATTTTATCTTCAACCTAGGTGTTTTTACATGTCGCGTGTTGCGTATGTTCCTTCTATTCTTTTGAGTGGACCTGGTCTACCTTGTGGCGAATCTTGCCTTCTTGCACATTCGGCCATCTTCAAGACCGCAACTTTTCTGGGTTCCCAGCTAGCTGGTAGTTGCGGCCAGGAGTAAGCATTCGAGTCGAATTGTCGCCTTGACATTGTTACGTGGCGGGGGCTCGGCCGATTATGCCTTATTTGGTCCTTTATCTTCCGACCTTCTTATGCACTAGAGCAACTTCAGTAATCGCACCGGTATGCCGATGGGGATGAACTCGTGCAATGGAGAATGTTGTCCCAGCTTTCACCAGAGCATTCGGCGCTTCCCCTTCTCGAGGCTCTGGCTGGTTGGGCTGGTCTCTCACCGAAACCCAGATATTGTCGGCCACCTTGAGTAATCATTGATGTGCACGAGTTGGTTGATGTACTTCTGCGCCAACTCTTTCGGGGCTTGACCTTGGGGTTTCTACGTGGTAGAATTGTCTTTTCGACAAGCTCTTTCCTAGTAGTAACTTGTGGGCAAGCCGCCGGAGCCGTTCAAGCTCTTTCCTAGTAGTAACTTGTGGGCAAGCCGCGAGCCGTTCGAGGACTCAACCCCTTCTCCCCTGAATGGCGAATCTTTTGCCTACTCTCTCCCGATTCCTCTCAATCCTAATGAGCCTACGCTCTTCTTGGGCTGTGATCCTCTTGCATTGTTCTTGGTGGCTACCTAAAGATGCTCCCTCTACAGCCTATGGCTGCTTTCGAGGATATCGACCCTTGGGTCTTGTTTTATAGTGGTTTTGGTTGTCCTTATCGTATCTTGGGTCTTTATTGCCTTGATTGCCCGAGGTCGTAGCCATGGGGCCAGCGTGCTTTGATACATCCTTTATTAAATGGATGCACCTACCTTAGTCCTTTTCTCGGACTTTTAATGGCTGTTTTGCCCTAGTGCATTCTTTTTAATGCCTTGGCAATGCTTTAATGGCCAAGCTGCATTCTTCGCGGGTTTTACCGCTCATGTTCCGTTTTTGACTCTCCGGTCAATTTCGGATGATCTCGGGCTTGTTGGCCTCGGCTTTGATTTTTGGAAGTTGTCACTTTTCGGACTTCCTCTTGACTTTCGGTCCTTTCGACCTTAGTCTTTCGGCTTTTTATGCCTTGGTTTGCTGATCTCTTGGCGATATACCCTTTTTCGGGCATGATGTCGCCGAATATATCAAGTGTGACTTAGTCACTTCTTGTTTTCGGCTTTCTCTTTTAGTCTTGAGGCCATGCTTGGGGAAAAGGAACCTTTATAGGGGTTCACGACCAAATGTTTCCAGGTTGCCTCGTTAAAAACCTCACACCCTCGAAAGGGCTTCCCTCGTGAGGAAAAAGAGCGCAACCCACTCTAGTTTCGTACCTTACTTATTACAAACCGTGATAAAGGAAAAGGAAAATTACAACTCTGTCTCGGGGAGCATTAGATCACGCGTAGAACCTGCGCGGAGATTGTCCGCGTTCCACGCGTGTGGGTGGTTTCATCGCCTTCTTACGTCTTGAGCGAAATACCGGGCTTGACCATGCTTTTGACGGCGAAAGGGCCGTACCATTGGGATTGTAGCTTGCCGCCGCTTGTGGCGTGCGCGAATCAAGACGAGGTCGCTGGGTAGATGTTCTTGCACGGCACTTTCTTGTCCCGCTAGCTTTGCGTCTCCTTGTGGTA
Source organism: Hyparrhenia diplandra (assembly GCA_015847255.1). Taxonomy (NCBI): domain Eukaryota; kingdom Viridiplantae; phylum Streptophyta; class Magnoliopsida; order Poales; family Poaceae; genus Hyparrhenia; species Hyparrhenia diplandra. Next base: position 174,986 of record JADLZK010004860.1, on the reverse strand, counting down.
GTAGTTGTCGAGGTTTTTTGCGCTGCAACTTTCGGATTCGAATGTGTCGGCATCCTCCACGAACCTTTGTATTTGGTTACATCGGCTATTTGTGTATCTGAAATGAGGCGAGCTTGAGCTCTTCGGTGTTATGGCTTCTTCCCCATATAGTAAATGAAATGGAGTGAACCCGGTTGCTCGGGACTTGGAGATGTTGTGGCCCCAAACCGCCCGCGGTCATTTCGGTACGCCACTTCCCTTTGCTTGCTTCCCATAGAGACTTAGAGGCGGTGAGAAGATTAGGCCATTGGCCTTTTCGACAGCCCCGTTGCTTTGTGGATGATATCTTGATCACGAAAGCCACCTTGATCGAAAGTTCTTCGCGAGGTTCCCGAACTTCGGTTGAGTCAAATTGCTTGCCATTGTGCCTTTGTTATGTAAGATGGGACCCGGCGGCGGACTATCTGTTGCCATCTGAAACTAATCAAAGTTCTTTGAAGTGATTACGGCTAGAGGTCTTGCTTCTATCCACTTGGTGAAATACTTTCGAGTGCCACTGTTAGCTGCGAATCTCACATTGCACGGGCCGTTGGTAATGGCCCTACCATGTGCGCCCCCAACGTTGAAGAGGCCAAGTGGGCACTATCGACTGGTTGGGTTGGAAGGTGCATTTTGCTTCTTGGCGAACATCGGCGGCTTTAAGCATGTCTTTACCAATTGCTTTGCGTCTTCGGGTTTGCCGATGGCCAATAAAAACCTTGTCTCATTGCTCTATGGGCAATTTCGTGAGGTCCCACTGTGGGCTCCGCACATTCCTCCATGAATTTCGTCCGGAGTTTTTGTCCCTCTTCGGTACTGATGCATTTGAGCTTTGGAGCTACGATGCCGTCCTTGTACAGCTCACCCCTTATGATGGAGTAGTGTTGGGTTCGTGACTCCATTATTTCTTTGTTCATGTTTGGAGTCGGGGCTCATATGTTCTGTCAAGAATGTGAATATTGGGCTCCTCCAATCATGACTTGCGATGACATGAATTGCCCTTGGCACCTCTTCTTCTTCTTTGATTGCCTTGGCGAAAGTCGTTGGAAGAACACATCCGGAGGGGTCGGAACCGAGCGCGGCCGCCTTTTGCCGGCTCATCGGCTTCCCTTTTATTGCGTGGTATATACTTTATTGAAAACCCCGAGAAATGCTTCTCCATTGCTCTTCTTTGCTTGTAAATATCGACTAGGACTGGTTCTCTCGGTGTGTACTCCTTCTCGCAATGTCCGCTTACTACTTGTGAATCAATGCGAATGACACATCTTTTGACTCCCATTGCTCTTAGCTTTTCGGTCGCGAGTAGTACCGCTTCATATTCGCCCGTATTATTGGTGCTTGTGAACTGCAAATTCGGCTGCATATCGATGGATGGACCTGGCGAGGTGTGAGTATAGCGAAATCCCAGCGCCTTTGTCGCACCCGGGCTCCGTCGCGAGAATCACGGTCAAGTTGGTTCATCAAAAACCACTTAAGTTGCCTTAAATTTCTGGCTGGAGTCTGATCTGCTATGAAATCCGCTATTGCCCGAGATTTTTATGGCTGATCGTGTTAAAATCGATTATGAATTCATTTAGCTCGGTTGCCCATTTGCCTACCCCTCCACCGGCGGCTTCACCGTTCTGAATAATGCTTCTAGTGGGTGAGGCGAGATGACCCGAATCCTGTGTGCTTGGAAGTAGTGCCTCAACTTTCGACTTGCCATCGGGACCGTGTATGCTATCTTTTCCAGCTCACGAATAGTTTAGTTTATTTGTGGAGAGGGCTTCGGATACATAGTAGATGGGGAATTGCTTGAACTTGTTTTCGTGCTCTTTCTCTTCAACTAGAACTGCGCTTACCGCAACCGGAGATGCTGCTAGGTATAATAACAACACCGCCTTTGGAGATGGTTTCGACATGGTTGTGAGATTGGTAAGATAATCTTTCGGTCTTGAAAAGCCTTTCATTTGCTCGAGTCCCCATTCAAAATCTATGGTGTCTTTTAGCACTTTGAAGAAAGGTAAACCTTTTTTCGGTGATCTTGAGATGAACTTCGCCGAGGGCTGCTAGTCGCCCTGTGAGCCGTTGGACTTTCTTTTGGCTATCTGGGGGGCTTCATGTCTATGATTGCAGCGATCTTATGCGGATTCGCTTCTATGCCTCGGGCCGACACTAAACAACCCAACATTTTGCCTTTTGTGATGCCGAAAATACACTTTTTCGGGTTTAGTTTGAGCCCGCTTCGCCTTAGATTCGCGAAGGTTTCTTTTAGGTCGCTGATATGCGACTCTTTCGAACTGCTGATTACTACTATATCATCCGTATGTTACCGGATTCTTCTTCTTCTTACGCTCTCTAAACACTTCGTCCGACATTCTTGAGAAGGTGGATCCGGGCGTTCCTTAGTCCTTCGGGCATTAAGCGAAAGCGATAAGTCCCCCACGGGTGATGAAGCTTGTCTTCTCCTCATCTTCGGATTCGGATGTATCGATGATATCCGGAAAAACAATCGGCGTACTCATTCTTTCACGACTGAGGCTAAGTCGATTAGGTGTCTATTGCGGGGGAGAGGATATGGGTCTTTCGGACATGCCTTGTTTAGATCGGTGAAGTCTACGCACATTCGCCATTCCTTGATGTTGGGGTCGGATGTCTTCTTCTGGACCATGACCACGTTTGCTAACCATTCGGGGTATTGAATTGTCCTGATTACTCTTGCGTCCCAAAGTCTCTAGACTTAAATTTCTTCTTCTTCGCTTCTTTCCTCGGATAACTTCCTCAACCTCTGTTTCTTAGGTTTCACTTTGTCATTTTGCCTTCGCTCGGGTTGTGTTGTGCGGGTTTTGACTTACCCCTTTTAGGTCCTCGGTGACCGGGGCAAACACATCGAGTTGGAGATCAGGAATCTTGGACAAGCGGTACCTCGTCGGTTGTAGTTGAGCTAATTATAATCTCTCTTTCGGGCCACGTGGTGGATATCGGGACCCTTTTTTGTGGATTCTACCGACTCAACTTTCGGCTCTCGACTTTTTCGACTTTGGGTTCGGTTCTTTCTCATCATCTTCTCTTTTAGGTCTCTGTTACCTCGTTGATCATCTCGTAACTAGGTATTGGCTTTGCATCTATCCTCCGGAAGCTTCACGATCCCCCATACGGTCTAGCGCCCGAAGGGGAGGGTATCTTTATGCACAAGAAGCTTTGCTTGATTCTTGCCGAACTTGCTTATAACTCCTCTGCGAATATCGCTATGTAGGGATAGTCTATGTTGACTATATCGAATGTGATGATTTCGGTTCGGCATAAGCCAACCTCACCGAAAGTTACCGCGATGTCCTTCTTTCCGATAGCATCTATCCTTTTCCCTCGAAAACCGAATAGAGCATTACCCATTGGTTGCGGCGTCCTTCGTTCCATATCCATGCTTTGGAAGGCCTTGATGAGCAGTATCTGGCGAGCTTCCATTATCTATTAGGATGTTGTGAAGTGTGAACTTATCCACATGTGCGGTTGTCACGAATGCATCGTATGCGGGTAGTCTCTTAGCCTAAGTCGCTTTTCGTCGAATGTGATTGGGACCATTGACCATCTTGGGCTGTTCAAAGGGTAATCTCGGTGTTACCGTGTGAACTCTTCTCACATAGTCCCTTACGGCTCTTTTGTTTTTCGTGCTCAAGGTTAGACCCGCCAGTGATTGCGTAGATGTGTCCCTGGGATGGAAGTACCGAATTCACGACCCTATTTTCTTGATTGCTTTCGGGCTTCATGTGCACGTTCTGTTGTGGTTGTTCTAGGTTTCGAGGGGAAGATGCGCCATTGATGGAGGTTGGGCTTGCGGGATATAGCCCGGGTAGTTCGAGAGTACGATGGTGGTGGCCGGAAGCATGGAAGTGTGTTGCACTAATGGCGGCGGGGGTGGCAACGTGTGTTTTTGATAGCCAAAATATGCATTCGGCTATGCGTCTGTTTGTTTCTCTCATGTTGAACACATGCTTTGGTGCTTAGCTACCTTGTGAACTTTAGATCCTTTGACTTACGCTCCTTGGCCATCTGCCCATACTTGCGATCTCTCTTGAAGTGACCCATGTTTTTCACCGTGGCGAAACAATATGGTACCCTTGGTCCGTCCGCGGCCTCTTCCACGCCCTCTCGCCCTTGAGCTTCGGCCACCTCGGTTGGGTGATTGGCTTTGAGTTTGAGGCGCCCCGCAGCTTGGCTCTTGAGTGGGTTCGGTCATTTGAGCCGAATCATCTTGCACATTGTTGACCGGACGAGGAGTCTTACCACCCCTTTGGCTATTGTTTGCATCCCCATCCACGAAGAAGGTTTCTTGCTCCTCCACTGGGATGGTCTTTGTGTTTTTCTCCATCCCGAGCTATTTCCGCGGAGCAAATTCTCTTTCTCGATTTGGCGAGCTTCAAGCGCTCGAGGCGAATCCTCTCTTTGCTTGGGCGCCTCTCCTTTCATCATTGCCTCCTTCTAAGCTCTCAACTCTCACGAGTTCAGCTTGCACGAGGCTCAATTCTTGGATTAACTGTGCACGCTCCTCACGGGTGTTGCCGGGTGCCTCATGCTCACACAGGCGATCTTCATCTGAATCTTCTCCATCTTACGGAATTTCGGAGCCTCCCGCTCCGGAAGGGCCTTGACCGATTATTGCCCCGGGCGGTGGCGCATCTTACATTTCACCCCGGCCCCGACTGCTTTGGGGTGCCGGTCTCGGCCGGAGGATCGATGGGGATCCGTCGAAGGAGATCCGGCCGGGTCTTTGCCGGCGCCGCCTTTGGGTCTTCCTCGCCCGGAGCCATGGGTTACTGCACAACCACGGTGGCCGCCAATGTTGGTGTAGCCCGAGGCGAGGCTACCCCCTAGGTAGGACGAATCACTCTTCTACACTAAAACGGGCACGCGAAGGTGTATGCAAGCTGGAACACTCTTCTATTAATTCTCCGTCTTCTTTTACAATGCCCCTTGGGGGTCTATTTATAGTCCGTAGACTATTACAATTCGATTTTGTCCTCCTACCAGCCCCTAGATCCCAGCGCCTCCCGCCCAGACGATCAAGGGCAATGTGGTCCTTTCCCGCCTTGCGATCCCACCTACCCTCCTTGGGCTGCTTGATATCGGACCGCGAGTACCGCAAGGCAAGGCTAAAAGACGTTTGTCAACAGGTCATTCCGCCCCACGCCGAAAGCGACCGCTAGATCGGGTATAGCTCGAGTCCGAGGATTCACGAGTACTCGCCCGAGGCGAAAGACGAGCACCGAGCATCTTCGGCCGAAAGCGACGCTGTCCCGTCCCGTGAGACTCCCCGAAGCGATCGCCATAAGGCGGAAGTCCCAGCATTCGGCACGCTTGACCGAATGCCGACGCATCCGCCTGTGTGTCCCTCCGCTGACCGCCGAACGGAAGCCCATTCGGCCATCCAGCCAAAGTTGCGACCTCCGCCTCGCCGCTATTGCCACTTTTCGAAAGGGCACCGTGGACGGTGTTCGCCCGGCTGCCCTGCCCGAATGCTCCCGTCTCGTCCGTGATCCACGAAATTCCCGCCTTTTCGGGCTTCACCCCTAGATCCGCGGCATGCTTGTACCCGAAACTAAAAAACATTCGGCCCTTGGGGCCGAATCCCGGCCCTTCGAGCCACCTCTAGTTCCGGTTTCCTGGGCCGACCGTAGGGGGGTGGGCAGGCTTCGGCCTCCCCCCAACGCGAAACCAATGTTCGATTTTACATGATCTTTTCTATGGGTTGATTTGGTTCATATACATGATGCTTTGCACTCATATATCTAATACTTTGCATGTCAATAAATCGATAATGTGAGAACATACAATCATGATGAATTCTTTGCAACAATGTCTCCATCTATGTGTAACACCCTAGGTGTTAAGCACCTTGAAAGCATGATCAATTGCATAGCATAATCATCATTTCATGCATGATCATGTTGCCGCGACATTCACTTTGATTTGCCTTCATTTCATGCTTGTTTGATCTAGCTGCTATAAGATCTTTGCTATAATGTGGTTTTAGACCTAGATTGTGCCTAGATATATTTTTGACATAATTTAGGACCATGTTTGGGCTTGAGTTTCAATTTAGAAAATTTTTATAAATCTGCCCTAGAGCTTCAAACCTCTTTTGAGTCATTTTGAAACTCTTTTCAAAAGTGCATGATAGAGTTGTTTCTAGCAAAAGTTTTCTATAGATGAAGTGTAGTACTTTTTATATAAATCAAAAAGTCTTCTATGAGTTTCTTGTGAAAAGGCTTGCAAGTGGTTCAAGTAGTGCCCAACAGTTTTGAGTCAAGTTTGAATTGAATTCAAACTCTGTTTTTGAGTGGATGATGATGACCTTGCTGTTTTTAATTTTTATCTCCTAATCTAGGCTGAATTAGAAAAAGTTCATATTGAGAGTTTTGTAGCGTATGAAATTCTCTACAAAATCACTGTTTTGAGTTTTTCCAAATTCCACACGAATCTCGATGTACGAGCAAAAACCGAGGCAATGTCGAAAAAACACGGGAGGGGACCTATCGGCCTGACTCCCACCGACACCGCCGTGTCGGCGTGGCGGCAGCCCGAACGCCGATATGCGGCTCGGATCACGCGGCGTCCGTGCCTTCGCCCCGCATATAAAGGCGGGCGACGTTGTTCTAACCTAACGCCACTCCCGCCGCCGCCCGGCCCCGAACCCTTGAAGCGCCGCCCCGCGCCCGCCGCCGTCGTCCATAAGCTCGCCGGCGTGTTCCCGTCGTCCAATCGGTAAACCGCCCCAAAACGAATCCCTTTAGCTCCGCCATGAGCTGCTCTACCTAAAACCATCGTCGAGAGGAGGTAAAAGTCGGGTAAGGACCTCATTTCCGCCTTCCGACCGATCATACGTGAGTCGCCATAACGGCCAGCCGGGTCAAGCTTCGATGTTCGAGTCGTTTAGGTCGCGTTTAAGTCCTTCTTTAAGTGTGTTCTAGGTTCGTCTAGATGTGCTCGAGCTTCAAGCTAGATGGTTGAGTTAAGTACGCCGTCGTTTAGGCGGGACGCCGGCGTCGCCGCCAGCCGTGCCCGTGGACCGCCGCCGTGCTCGCATCGCGCTTCATCGCCGTCGTTGCTTGGTAAAGCTCGAAACTGCTTTGCATGTCTTAGTTAGGTCAAGTGGAGTCGGAACATGAGCTAGCCCGCTCAGTCCGGACGGAACGGCCCGACCGCCGCCCACGCCGCGCGCCGAAAGCCGCCGCGAGCCGCCGTCCGCCGTTTTTGACCGTTCGGCTAGAACCAAAGGGCACCAAGGGCATCATCTCGGGATCGGGGAAGTGATAGAGGAACCGATCGAGGAGCGACGGGAGCTTCACCATCCGGGAGTGCGGCCGGGAGAAGCCATCGAAAGGAGAAGAGTCGACCGTCGAGTTTCCCCGAGTGCCCGTAGCACGTGCGGCGACGTTCTGCGAGGCAAGCCCCTGAGCATTCTGCCTTTTCCTATTTTCTCCAATTAATTTCACTTGAGTCTTTTATATGTTTCATGCATTAAGTTTAGGAAAATGGTTGAAACTATTGATGCATTGAGATCCTTGTTGAAAGTTGCCCTATCCTATGTAGAGGTCTAGGTTAATGCTCGGATATCATAATTGCGGTAGATAGTGATTCCGGTCACTTGAGGAATGATGTGAAAAATCACATGGGTGATTGTCAAGTCAGCCGGCCGAGAACCCTCGATAAGATAAAACATGCTTAGATTGGATGGATATTGTGGTCTTTCCATCTAATCGATTAAGGATTTATCCTTTGTCGGGGCCGTGGTCGGAAGTTGAACGTGCTGTCATATAGTAGGCTCCGCGAGGTCATGAGCCGCCGCTCGTGGAATGTTAGGGGCGGCCTTGCCCGCTTATCGCCCTCCTTTGGCATAGTCGGTTGGGATTGATTGGGTGCAAGCGGATGCGCCTGGCGTCGCCTTCATTGCTGCGCTCACTTGGTGGCCCGAGAAGGAGGGGGTAGCCGGCAGGACCGAGACTTTATGTCACCTAATGTCCGGGAGTGATTGGGTCCGCCTTTGCAAAGTAGATCTGGTTTATGTCGGGGTATCCGCCCGGTGGTTTGTCTAATCGATTCGAATCGCCATCTCTCCTAGTTAGTGAGAACCCGGGATGCTTCCACGACATCGTAGTCTTAATATTACCATATATGTTATTATCATGTTCTTTGCTGTTCTAATAATGATCAAGTCACTTATCTTTGTTATTTACCTTCTTGAGCAATGATTAATCTTGACTATACAGGATTTATGGTTATGTAAGAATAATAACCTTTTAACTTGGAAAAATACAAGTAGCATGCATAGGCTCACTAACCAACCTTATTTTGGGAAAGTAAATGTGAGTCACCGAACCCCGGATAAAGCCGAGCATACTCCTTGGAGTCTTTTATTTTATTTTCGTCGAGGGTAAGTCTAGCCGAGTATTTTGTACTCGGGGTTTTATTCCCGTTGTTGCGGTGAGCATTTGTACCATGGGTACTTGTAAGACTTGTTTGTTTCCTCGTCGATGAAAAGAGTAAGGCCGGGGCAAGGCAATTCCATATCCCCGCTCATCTTTGTCGCAGGGTTGACTATCTACCGGCACTATCTTATCTTTGTTTTAAGCTAAAGACTATTTGGTTTTCTAAAACTACTGCTTCCGCATTTGAACCTGAGTTTGTAATAATTTATACATCGCACTCGATAATTAATATATGTCGAATTTGGTTTGAAATACCCGCGGATTTTACTACCGAGCTCAACGATCCTCGTTGTGTTGTTGATGAGTTTGAAATCACTCGAGATTTCGGAATACCGGGTTTATATGGACTCAAGTGTAGATTGCGATTGCTTCGTAATTGCGCGAATTATACTTGATTTCTTATAAATTGGTCGACTTCTGTCGCGGTGACATCGAGCTTAGTTCGGTAATTACAAATCCGACCGGTATTAAATTAAAATGAGCCAATAATCTTTTCTTGAAAAGTTTGCGAAACAAAATCTTTCAAGTGGTGTGAGTAAAAGGTTTGCAAAATTTAGTAGTGCCATGGTCATACCCTTTATGCCCAATTAAGGGCAGTTAGGTGGCTTGGCTAACTAGGAATGGGTTATTGCATCATATTTTGTCATTTGTGCTTGGTTGCCGTGGCGGCGGCGATGAGTACGGGGGCTACTCACTTGAGTGGTCATGAATGGATCGAAATACCTCTACGCCCTAGGTAAATGAGTTCAAATGCCTCTACGCCTAAGGTAATGGTGTGAGCTGTGAGAGCATGATCGGACAAACGCCGTCTAGGGGAAAATAAAATGTTTTGAGAGCTCCTTGGTGGGGTAGTGCCCCGTAGACTTGTGTATGGGTACAGTGTCTTTGGGTGTAAAATGTGTTTTTCCGCAAGGTATGCGATGCCGTCGGGTGGACGACAAAAGCGGTATATGCAATTTAATTTCTTGCATTGCATAAATATATTGTGGGTTGAGATGAAATTGCGGGTACACTAACAACAAGAAAAAACATGTAGATCGACTAGACACGTCTTATTTTCTTTTGAGAGATCGTTGGATGCCACCATTAATACGAGTAGAAACTTATCTTTCCTAAATCTGTGAGATCGTAGGAAAACGTTCATGCATCATGTTTAAAATTTTACATCATGTCATTCATGCATCTTTCGATCTTTTCCCCTAATTAATACTTGCCCTATTTGGTTAAAAACTGAATTTGTTAATTCTCAATCTCACTTTATCTCCTAAATCTTGCTTTCTGGATGGCCCACTACTTGAGCCCTACTCACCCCGATGATCTATGACACCAGGCTTTGCTTTGTGGAAGGCGTTAAAATCGGTTGGGTATAGCCGAGCCCATCTACGGATGGAGGCGGACCCATGGTCGGGGAGAGGTACCATGGATTTCGATTGAGGTGGCGGTCGCGGCCACACCCGTGGACCCCTATTGGCCAGCTGGCGGTGCATTGGGCAAGGACCGTGCATGGACGGTCGCCCGTTTGCGGCCATGGGAGTGTTGGACCGGATGGCGCAGGACCGTGGGATACGCATACTTGCTAGCGACCCGCCGCTGAGAGTTTCCCGAGTCGTACCGCCAGAGGAGAACGCGCAACTTGGAGTTGCTGGTATGGCAGCGATGAGGGCTATGTTTGCGGTGACGAAGCTGAATGGAGCACTTATGACAGCCGCGGCAGATGCTACGGCAGAGGCCACACGTGTTAGGGAGGAGCTACGTGAGACCCAGGCTAGTCTGAAGAAGCTGCAGAAGCGTACGAGCTACTTGGATGAGCGTCTCTCTATCACCATTGGGGAGCGCAACAGAGTGGTGGATGACTTCACCAATGCACGTCGTCGCATCAGAGAGCTTATGGGCGACCATAGTGAGGACTAGAGGGTCTTTAGCACGCCACCGAGAGGACCACCAGGAGGACCAGGATGGAGACCCCACTTCTCGCACTTCACAGGAGTAGACGACTGTGATGCCACGTTCTAGATTCACGCTAGATGTTAGCACGTAGACCTTGATCTAGATGAGACACCCTTGTAGCCGAGCGGTGTAGTGCCACTATTATCATGTAATTTCCTTTTATTCGTGAGATTGTCAGCATGTAAGACTTGGATCCGTAATATTCTCGAAACCTTATTGTATCAGTTGAGACCTTAAGTTAGTGTGCAACCTATATTTGTGTTCGGTTTCATGGTGATTGTGACGTGTTCGTCAGTTGCGAAATTCATACCGGTTGTGCAACATTTTGTTGCCCCGTTGTTGCGAAATCTTGGTACACATATTGTGTTGACATAACCGTGATGTTGATGAAAGATCGTATTGAGTTTATTGTTACCTATTATTGTGGATGAATTTATTCTCTCAATAAATTCGCGTAACTTAAATTCAATATCTACACTTTGGACAACATCATCGATGGTTATTGTCTGAACACCAGGTTCTGCTACCCAAAGCCATTGACCTTAACCGTGTTTCAAATGCTTTGAAAGTCACCGGTATCTCGATATACCAGAGTCATGAAGTTCCCTGGATGTGTTTCCTAAGATCTACCTAGATTGCCACCGGATAGGTGTTGACACTTGTTAATGCATACTTTTAATTGTCAATTAAACATGGAAAAGGACTAAAATATAATTAGACAACCTTATTAGGGGTTTATACTAATGATTTCCATGAGTTTTGGTAAAGTTGTGATTTGCGGGGACTTAACGTAAAAACGGTAGAAATCGTAACGCAATCCAACTCCGAAGCAAGACTAGAAGGCTCGAATACACCCGACGTGAACTAAACTTGACAATCAAGAAAACATCATCTAGAAGACTCCGTAAGCCACGACGCATCGCGGGGCCCGAGTGGAACCCACCCCCGGGCCGATCGGCTAATAATCGGGGCCGATCGGCCTGGCTTGGCCCCCAAGTCGTCCCTGTTTCCAGAACGTTCCTCCACCGCCTCTAAGACACAATCTAATCCGGTCGTTTGATGTCGGTTTGATCCGAGGGCGTCGGTTAAGCACGAGATGCATGAAGATTAGTACCACATTGCCTGCTGAAGCTGAAGAGACATAAGAAGACCCATATATATAGACCCCTAGGCCTCCCTGATTCATCAATCTCAGTTCAATCTTCAATTCAATCAGATCATCAACGACGACAAGAGATAGAAGCTCTAGATTAGAATTAGATTGAGAGTTAGTTTTGCAAGTTGAGAGAATTAGAGTGCGGTTGAGGCGGAGTAGAAGGAAGGCCCTGAGCCGCCGGGCGCCTCCATCTTCTTCCTCCTCCGGAGTTGGCGCCTCCATCATCGTCTCCCCGAGAGCTGATGCCATTGGAGCACGACTCGAGATCTTGTGGATTGTTCGAATTCCATTCGAGTAAGTGATATTGTCTCTATTGTTCTTAAGGTTCGTATTTCTTTGATAAGATTACTTTGATTCCTGTCGCTCTTGAATTAAAGTTGTTAGATTAATGTAAGCGTGGTGCTTAGATTGATTAGCTTATTACGAATACCTTCTATAGGCCGGGGTGAAGACACTTGTTAAGGCTGATCGTAGTGGTGACAAAGACTATTGAGTCCTTTGTTACGCCTGCCCCGTTTATAGAAATCGTAGGAGACCCCCCGTTGTTAGCGTAGAATCCCTTTATTAAGAGTTTCTTCATGACAACCCCTCTTAAGAACAATGTGCAAATGATTTATTTGAAGTGAGAACAAGACCTTCCTACTAGAACTCCTTATCTTTATTATCTATCTAGTTTTATTAAACCACTTAGGGATCGAGTAGTAAATCTCAAGAACCCCTTCTCTACGTTCTCCCCCCGTGGATTCGATATTTTAAAACCCATCACCCCGGGTGAAGTGCTCACCGGTATCCGTGCGCTTTTATGGATTATCCATCATAATATTCCTGTAGGCTTAGCAAATACCAACAAGCATTTAAAAGGGCGCCGCTTCTTGGGGAGAACGGTTTAGAGATTTCTTGAGTATACTTTTATCTTTTCTTTTAGTTTAAATTCTTATCCTTTTCTTTATCATGGATACTACATCCATTAAAGATTTTTCGGCACCTACGGAGCTTAGCCTTAGGCCCATTCTATCATCCAAACCAATTCTATCCGAGGCCTATGAGCTACGCCCGCAGTTAATAGAGATGGTCCAAACCAACACTTTCTTAGGAATAGAAGACGAAGACCCTTATCATCATCTCCAACAATTTGAGCAAACATGTGACTGCCTTCATATAGAGGGTATGTCCGACGAGACTATCCGTTGGAAGCTCTTTCCATTCACACTGAAAGGAAAAGCTCGCCAATGGTATGACGTAACCAAGGAGAAGAAGAAAGGCGATTGGGGAATTCTCCGTGCAGATTTACTCGACTTTTACCCGTTTCTAAAGTAGTCAACCTTAGAACCCGGATCATATCTTTCAAACAAGAGGATAGTGAGTCGTTGAGTTCATCCCGGGAACGTTTTTGAACTTCTTTGCAAATCCGGACCAGATCTAGGCCTTCAAGACCACATTTTACTTCAACATTTCTATATTGGTCTTAATAAAGAATCTAGAGCCTATTTGAATACCTCCTCACATGGATCTTTCATCCATCTTACATCTAGTGAAGCTAGAACCATCTTAGACAACATTCTAGCCAGCACCAATGATGATCCAAAGAGAAGAGAAATCTTTAGAAGAAGAAATTCCAGAAATAGCTACACCCTAACCTATGCCGTAATCATCTCAACCCGTAGCTATAGAAATCATTAAAGGAAAAACATTCTTTTCCTGATTTTATGAATGATATCGAGGATGATTTATTTTTCGATTTTGGAAACACCTCGAATTATCATCAAGAGAAGAAACCTCGAAAACGCAAATTATCTTCACAAGAAGAAATTGATCAGCGTTGAGCAATACTTCTCAAGACAAAACACTAGGAAGCTTGCATCTATCATGAGTGCAGAATGGTTAGAAGAATCAGAACTTTCTTCTGATGTGATCCGTTTGGAATCACCTTCTGTACCAATTCAATGCATAATTAATGCAATCACTTATGATGCACTTTATAACCCTGGTCGTAGGAATAAATATAATGGCTTTATCCTTTTTTTTGAGCAATTTAGCAAGAACATGCCATTATCTCCTACTACTAAGTTATTAAAGCACTCCTTCAAGCAAATTGTCCAAAGTTCAGAAATTCTTTACACTCTACCTATTCAGGTAAATGACATGTTAATCAACTGAGCTTTTATATCTTTGACATTAGGGAGTTTGACCTTTTATTAGGCCATCCGTTAGAAAGACTCCTTAAAGAAGGACATACGGGAAAACTAGACATTTGTCTAGGCAAAGATAAATTTCCCTTACACTTCGCACATTCAATTCATACTGAGACCGAACCCAGTCCAGAACCAGACCCAATGGAAGAGGTGAAAGAAGCATCTATAGAACATTTCGTAAAATCCAATCAAGAAGATGTAACCAATTCTTCATCGAGGAAGAGGAAGAAAATCCAACCGAATCCGAACCTCTCGATGGAATTCGAGGAAACCTCGAGACCTCCCATTGAACTTAAACCTTTACCACCTGGTCTTAGATATGCCTTTACGCATAATGATCCCGAGTCCCCTGTGATCATTAATGATAAACTCACTCGAGGAAGAGACTTACGGGTTAATGACTATCTTAGAACAACATCGTTCAGCCGACCTTCGCTACTCACTCCATGATCTAAAAGGGCATCGGTCCCCGCCTTTGCACACATCGTATACCTACAGATCCCGATGTTCCACCATCTAGAGAGCCTCAACGAAGACTTAATAATGCGATGAAAGATGTAGTAAAGAAAGAAGTTCTAAAACTTCGCACGCCGATTTATATATCCTGTGCCACATAGTGAGTGGGTAAGCCCCGTGCAAGTTGTGCCTAAAAAAAAGGAGGCATGACAAGTAGTTAAAAATGATAAGAACGAATTAATTCCTCAGAGAACCGTCACTGGTTGGCGTATGTGCATAGATTATAGAAAATTAAATAAAGCCACAAAGAAAGATCACTTTCCACTGCCTTTCATTGATGAAATGTTAGAACGGTTGGCAGACCACTCTTTCTTTTTTTGTTTTCTCGATGGATATTCGGGGTATCATCAAATCCCAATCCATCCCAAAGATCAAAGCAAAACCACTTTTACATGTCCATATGGAACTTATGCATATCGTAGAATGTCTTTTGATTATGTAATGCTCCAGCTTCTTTTCAAAGATGCATGATGTCTATATTTTCTGATATGATTGAAGAGATTATGGAAGTTTTTATGGATGATTTTTCTGTTTATGGAAAAACTTTTGATGATTGTCTAGAAAACTTAGATAAGGTTTTGCAAAGATGTGAAGAAAAGCACTTAGTCCTTAATTGGGAAAAATGTCATTTTATGGTTAGAGAAGGAATAGTGCTAGGCCATCTAGTTTCTGAAAGAGGAATAGAGGTAGACCGAGCTAAAATAGAAGTAATTGAACAGCTACCTCCACCTGTGAATGTTAAAGGAATAAGAAGTTTTCTTGGCCATGCTGGTTTTTATAGAAGGTTCATAAAGAATTTTTCTCATATTGCTAGACCTCTTACAAACTTGTTAGCTAAGGATGTTCCTTTTGATTTTGATGATGCTTGTCTTAAATCTTTTGAAACTCTAAAAAATGCTCTTATTTCTGCACCCATTATTCAACCCCCTGATTGGTCTTTACCTTTTGAAATTATGTGTGATGCAAGTGATTATGCTGTGGGGGCTGTTTTGGGACAGACAAAAGACAAGAAACATCATGCTATTGCTTATGCTAGTAAAACTTTAACTGGACCTCAACTTAATTATGCCACAACTGAAAAAGAGTTACTAGCTGTTGTTTATGCTATCGACAAGTTTAGATCTTACTTGGTAGGAGCAAAAGTTATTGTTTACACTGATCATGCTCCTCTTAAATATTTGCTCACTAAGAAAGATGCTAAACCAAGATTAATACGATGGATTTTGCTACTCCAAGAGTTTGATTTAGAAATTAGAGATAAGAAAGGAGTAGAAAATTCTGTTGCCGATCATTTGTCTAGAATGCATTTTGAGAAACCACAGGAGTTACCCATTAATGACTCTATGAGGGACGACATGCTCTATCGGATCTCCCGATCCGATCCCTGGTATGCAGATATTGTTAATTTTATGGTTGCAGGATATGTACGACCAGGGGCTGATAAGAAAAAGCTTATTTATGAGAGTCGCCATCACCTATGGGATGAGCCATACCTCTTCCGAGTATGCGCTGACGGCTTACTCAGGAGGTGTGTACCGGCAGAAGAAGGACTACAGATTATCGAGAAGTGCCACTCATCACCATATGGAGGTCATTATGGAGCATTCCGCACACATGCAAAGATCTGGCAAAGCGGATTTTTCTGGCCAACCATGTATCAAGACACACGAGACTTCGTACGAAGGTGTAACGCCTGGCAATATCAATTCTAGGGATGCCATGCCACTGACGACCAATCTTCAAATCGAGCTCTTTGATGTCTGGGGAATTGACTACATGGGACCATTCCCAAAATCCGGACCCTACGAGTACATCCTAGTGGCGCGCTTGACTATGTTTCTAAATGGGTTGAGGCCATGCCATGCAAGACTAGCGATCACAAAAGCTCAATCAAGATGTTTGAAGAAATAATATTTCCAAGATTCGGTACACCAAGGCTAGTGATAAGTGATGGAGGGTCCCACTTCATCGACAAGAATTTCGAGAAGTACCTCTCATCTCATGGGATCCAACACAACGCCGCTACACCTTATCACCCGCAGACAAGTGGTCAAGCGTAAACGTCAAACAAGCAAATCAAGAACATCCTACGTAAAAACGGTTGACCAAATGGGAACTAAATGGAAAGACAAAGCTACCCGAAGCTCTTTGGGCTTATCGGACAGCTTACAAGACTCCCATCGGAATGTCTCCCTACCACCGGTCTCACGGAAGACATGTCACTTTGCCCGTTGAGCTAGAATTCAAAGCTCACCGGGCAATCAAAAGGTGGAATATGGACCTTGATGAAGCCGGGAACAAAACGAAGAATGCAACTATCTCGAGCTAGAAGAATGGAGAGAGAAGGCGTACCACGCTGCCAAGATCTACAAAGAAAGAACCAAAAGATGGCACGACAAAAGAATCAAGAAGAAGGAATTCCACCCAGCGATCGGTATTACTTTTTAATTCCGTGGTACGACTTTTCGGACATGGAAAACTACGAAGCAAGTGGGAAGGACCATACAAGGTGGTGAGTTCATCATCACACGGAGTCGTCACTCTTCAAGACAACGAAGGTACGCTATTTAAGGTAAATGGTCATCGCTAAAATATTTTTAGAGCCCAATAAAGATTTAGAAGAATTAGATGTTATCGAATTCTTCGAATTACCCAAAAATATTAATTTTCACGAATAATGGGCCAACATCGGGTTTTTCGATAATAATAGAGTTAGAGCACCCCACGACGAAACGCGTCGCGAGGCGACACGTGGCCGACCGATCGGCCCAAATAACAGGCCGATCGGCCCACGTGTCCCCCCTCTCACGTCCCGCTTTTTGTCCCACACGGTCTCTTACATGTTTAGTTATAGAAAAAATCACTTTCCGTTGTTTTAGTACCGTAAACCCAATCTCTCGTCCCGAAAAATCGACCCATATATAATCAAGGATAGACCCTCCTCTTTTCTCATCTAATCTCAAACTAAAAAAAATGGTTGAAAAACAGCTTGTCCCCTTCAATGAGAAAGCCAAGCAAGTCGTTCCTTCCATCAAGCAACCCAAAGCCGCCGCCGTCATACCACCCGATCATACTCCAATTCCTTTTCGTTCCACCTCGTCGTCCTCGCACGCCGCCGCCACAGGGACGCAAGCAAGTCATGTACGCACACCGTATGATCGCCGCCGCCGTGAAGCCGCACTTGAAGAAGCCGATCCATGTTCCTAGCTACATGGAGGTTGAAGAACCAAAGAAGGGCGAGCGTCTCACACGTGTTCGCATGGACACCAACGGCAACACGAGGGAGCACAAGTACACTACAGCACCTCCACGCCGCCCTACCATTAATGGAATCCGTGCCAAGGAATCACAGATCAAGAGGATTCCCGCTATCGAGGCCAGCCGGCGTATGCCCACAAAAGAAGAAGACTAGAAAGACCGTAGCCGACCTCGCACTAGATGTAGCGACCCTTGCGTAAACATGCAAGGAGATTCACCGCGTCAATAGCACCCTCACTAGTTCCGTCCTCCGTCTCTTAGAGAATGAAGGAAAGAAGAAGCGCGTAAAAATCAGGAAGAGGATGCTAGTCGCAAACCAAAAGAAGGGCAAGGGCCCTATGTAAGCACCACAATTAGAGAGCACATAAGTCTTAGCGTTTGAGTCTTAAAGATTAGTTAAATTAAAGTCGTTTAGCTTGGTTTAGTTAATATTAGTTTGCTTTAAAAATTAGGAAGTTCGAATTATATAATAAAGTGCTCTCTTTTTTATCAATAAAGTAATCCACAAGTTGAGTCAAATATTTCTTCTATATTTTTCTCGATATGTTTTTGTCTCCACCATGCTTTGTATGCAAGATAATAGAAATCAAGTGTGGGGAGAGACATGCCAACCAAAATGAAATTTTCGCGACAAAAATCAAGAAATTGAAATAAAAACGGAACCATCGACTTCGACGACGGACCGCGGCCCGACACGGACCGAGGGCGGACCGATCGGCCCAAATAACAGCCGATCGCCCGGCCCGGCCCCACTAAGGCCCAGCTTCGTCCACCGCTTCGGTTTGCTTCCTAAAACTTTTTAATTTTCGCAATTTATTTTCCGTTCGAATTAAATAAGCCTTCTCTCGTTATGGTATGTTTACCTATATGAAAAATATGTCTTGAACAAAGTTTTGCATGATTAAATTCCTACATATATCTGTCACTTATTGGGATGCTTTAATTGCTTAAAACATGAGAAAGAATAAAGTTAGAATAAGATCTTCTTTCTTTTATCTTGTCTTTGGAGAGTTATTTATTTCAAAATATTAAAATCATTAGTTATGCTTCTCCTTTGTGATCAATGATACATCCTAATAGAGCCGTAGCAATCATTAAAGATATATCTAATTAATTGTTGCTTTCTTGTGTTGAGCTTTGTCAAAACCACGACCCATGTTGAAATTTGTCTAAAGTCTAAGATCAAGATCACATACACTGCTTTCACTAAAATATCCATGCTCTAAAAAGTTTTAATCTCTATCTCCCATAATTTTAATTGTTGAAAAAAAAGGTACAGCTATGAAAAAAAGCCAAATGTTTAAAATTCTAAGAGTGGAGAGAAAAGTGAGAGAGAGGAGAAAAATGAGCAAGTGCTCTACGGGTCAAGAACCCCCCCTCTAAGAAAAGAAAAAAGGCAAAAATAAAGAGAAGAATAATGGACAAGTGTCCGAGGGTGAGTAGGGCCCACTTCTCTAATAAATAAGAGAGTAAAATGGACATGTGTCCGAGGGTGAGTAGAACCCACCTCTCTAATAATTAGCTGGTTACCTCTCTAAAAAAAAAAAAAAGAGAGAAATATAAATAGGGGAGATAGAAGATTTTCATCTAGAGAGAGCCATGGTGATAATCTTGATTCACATGCACATCTTGATCTCGTGACTTATGACATCTATCTCCATGGATCCACAATTGACTCGGCAATAAATACAAGGTAAGTATGCTACATGTTCTTGAGCTCCACATATGATATAATAAATGAACTATGAGGATATAATATACTTTGAGAGACTTGAGAGTGTCACAAAGGAGTAAGTACAGCTATGCTTTCTTTTCAAAACTTATGTAAAATCTCTCCAATAGACTTGGTTTAAAGAATAAAAGGTGATCTATTTCTAACCAATTCATGCTCAAAGATCCCAAAGTGTAGGTATGACCATGGAAATATAATCATGATCCATGCTTAGACCATCCTTTTATCGAGGACGAGTAAAAGCCTAAGTGTGGGGGAGTTTGTTGACACTTGTTAATGCATACTTTTAATTATCAATTAAACATGGAAAAGGACTAAAATATAATTAGATAACCTTATTAGGGGTTTATACTAATGATTTCCATGAGTTTTGGTAAAGTTGTGATTTGCGGGGACTTAACGTAAAAAAACGGTAGAAATCGTAACGCAATCCAACTCCGAAACAAGACTAGAAGGCTCGAATACACCCGACGTGAACGAAACTTGACACCGAAGAAAACATCATCTAGAAGACTCCGAAGCCACGACGCATCGCGGGGCCCGTGAGTGGAACCCACCAATCCGGCCGATCGGCCCAATAATCGGGCCGATCGGCCCGGCTTGGCCCCCCAAGTCGCCCCTCGTTTCCGAACGTTCCTCCACCGCCTCTAAGACGCAATCTAATCCGGTCGCTTGATGTCGGTTTGATCCGAGGGCGTCGGTTAAGCACGAGATGCATGAAGATTAGTACCACATTGCCTCTCTGAAGCCGAAGAGACATAAGAAGACCCATATATATAGACCCCCAGGCCCCCCGGATTCAATCAATCTCAGTTCAATCTTCAATTCAATCGGATCATCAACGGCGACAAGAGATAGAAGCTCTAGATTAGA
Source organism: Hyparrhenia diplandra (assembly GCA_015847255.1). Taxonomy (NCBI): domain Eukaryota; kingdom Viridiplantae; phylum Streptophyta; class Magnoliopsida; order Poales; family Poaceae; genus Hyparrhenia; species Hyparrhenia diplandra. The sequence goes on along the minus strand of JADLZK010004860.1, from coordinate 154,829 downwards.
ATTAGATTGAGAGTTAGTTTTGCAAGTTGAGAGAATTAGAGTGCGGTTGAGGCGGAGTAGAAGGAAGGCCCGAGAGCCGTCGGCGCCTCCATCTTCTTCCTCCTCCTCGAGTTGGCGCCTCCATCATCGTCTCCCCCGGAGCCGATGCCATTGGAGCACGACTCACGAGATCTTGTGGATTGTTCGAATTCCATTCGAGTAAGTGATATTGTCTCTATTGTTCTTAAGGTTCGTATTTCTTTGATAAGATTACTTTGATTCCCCGTCGCTCTTGAATTAAAGTTGTTAGATTAATGTAAGCGTGGTGCTTAGATTGACTAGCTTATTACGAATACCTTCTATAGGCCGGGGTGAAGACACTTGTTAAGGCTGATCGTAGTGGTGACAGCACTATTGAGTCCTTTGTTACGCCTGCCCCCGTTTATAGAAATCGTAGGAGACCCTGCGTTGTTAGCGTAGAATCCCTTTATTAAGAGTTTCTTCATGACAACCCCTCTTAAGAACAATGTGCAAATGATTTATTTGAAGTGAGAACAAGACCTTCCTACTAGAACTCCTTATCTTTATTATCTATCTAGTTTTATTAAACCACTCAGGGATCAGTAGTAAATCTCAAGAACCCCTTCTCTACGTTCTCCCTGTGGATTCGATATTTTAAAACCCATCACCCCGGGTGAAGTGCTCACCGGTATCCGTGCGCTTTGCGGATTATCCATCATAATATTCCCTGTAGGCTTAGCAAATACCAACAAGCATTTAAAGCGCGCCGTTCTTGGGAGAACGGTTTAGAGATTTCTTGAGTATACTTTTATCTTTTCTTTTTAGTTTAAATTCTTATCCTTTTCTTTATCATGGATACTACATCCATTAAAGATTTTTTCTAAGACCTACGGAGCTTAGCCTTAGGCCCATTCTATCATCCAAACCAATTCTATCCGAGGCCTATGAGCTACGCCCTTGGCTAATAGAGATGGTCCAAACCAACACTTTCTTAGGAATAGAAGACGAAGACCCTTATCATCATCTCCAACAATTTGAGCAAACATGTGACTGCCTTCATATAGAGGGTATGTCCGACGAGACTATCCGTTGGAAGCTCTTTCCATTCACACCGAAAAGGAAAAGCTCGCCAATGGTATGACAGAACCAAGGAGAAGAAGAAAGGCGATTGGGGAATTCTCCGTGCGATTTCTGCACTGGACTTTTACCCCGTTTCTAAAGTAGTCAACCTTAGAACCCGGATCATATCTTTCAAACAAGAGGATAGTGAGTCGTTGAGTTCATCCTGAACGTTTTGAACTTCTTTGCAAATCCGACCAGATCTAGGCCTTCAAGACCACATTTTACTTCAACATTTCTATATTGGTCTTAATAAAGAATCTAGAGCCTATTTGAATACCTCCTCACATGGATCTTTCATCCATCTTACATCTAGTGAAGCTAGAACCATCTTAGACAACATTCTAGCCAGCACCAATGATGATCCAAAGAGAAGAGAAATCTTTAGAAGAAGAAATTCCAGAAGTAGCTACACCTGAACCTATGCCGAATCATCTCAACCCGTAGCTATAGAATCATTAAAGGAAAAACATTCTTTTCCCGATTTTATGAATGATATCGAGGATGATTTATTTTTCGATTTTGGAAACACCTCGAATTATCATCAAGAGAAGAAACCTCAAAAACGCAAATTATCTTCACAAGAAGAAATTGATCAGCGTTGAGCAATACTTCTCAAGACAAAACACTAGGAAGCTTGCATCTATCATGAGTGCGAGAATGGTTAGAAGAATCGAACTTTCTTCTCGATGTGATCCGTTTGGAATCACCTTACGTACCAATTCAATGCATAATTAATGCAATCACTTATGATGCACTTTATAACCCGGTCATAGGAATAAATATAATGGCTTTATCCTTTTTTTTTGCAATTTAGCAAGAACATGCCATTATCTCCTACTACTAAGTTATTAAAGCACTCCTCTCAAGGCAAATTGTCCAAAGTTCAGAATTCTTTACACTCTACCTATTCGGGTAAATGACATGTTAATCAACCTGAGCTTTTATATCTTTGACATTAGGGAGTTTGACCTTTTATTAGGCCATCCGTTAGAAAGACTCCTTAAAGAAGGACACACGGAAAACTAGACATTTGTCTAGGCAAAGATAAATTTCCCTTACACTTCTCACATTCAATTCATACCGAGACCGAACCCAGTCGAGAACTGCAAACCCAATGGAAGAGGTGAAAGAAGCATCTATAGAACATTTCGTAAAATCCAATCAAGAAGATGTAACTAAATTCTTCATCGAGGAAGAGGAAGAAAATCCAACCGAATCCGAACCTCTCGATGAATTCGAGGAAACCTCGAGACCTCCCATTGAACTTAAACCTTTACCACCTGGTCTTAGATATGCCTTTCGCATAATGATCCCGAGTCCCCGTGATCATTAATGATAAACTCACTCAGAAGAGACTTACGGGTTAATGACTATCTTAGAACAACATCGTTCAAATTTCGGCTACTCACTCCATGATCTAAAAGGGCATCGGTCCCGCCCTTTGCACACATCGTATACCTACAGATCCCGATGTTCCACCATCTAGAGAGCCTCAACGAAGACTTAATAATGCAATGAAAGATGTAGTAAAGAAAGAAGTTCTAAAACTTCGCACGCCGGATTATATATCCCGTGCCACATAGTGAGTGGGTAAGCCCCGTGCAAGTTGTGCCTAAAAAGGGAGGCATGACAAGAGTTAAAAATGAAAAGAACGAATTAATTCCTCGAGAGAACCGTCACTGGTTGGCGTATGTGCATAGACTATAGAAAATTAAATAAAGCCACAAAGAAAGATCACTTTCCACTGCCTTTCATTGATGAAATGTTAGAACGGTTGGCAAACCACTCTTTCTTTTGTTTTCTCGATGGATATTCGGGGTATCACCAAATCCCAATCCATCCCAAAGATCAAAAAAGCAAAACCACTTTTACATGTCCATATGGAACTTATGCATATCGTAGAATGTCTTTTGGATTATGTAATGCTCCAGCTTCTTTTCAAAGATGCATGATGTCTATATTTTCTCGATATGATTGAAGAGATTATGGAAGTTTTTATGGATGATTTTTCTGTTTATGGAAAAACTTTTGATGATTGTCTAGAAAACTTAGATAAGGTTTTGCAAAGATGTGAAGAAAAGCACTTAGTCCTTAATTGGGAAAAATGTCATTTTATGGTTAGAGAAGGAATAGTGCTAGGCCATCTAGTTTCTGAAAGAGGAATAGAGGTAGACCGAGCTAAAATAGAAGTAATTGAACAGCTACCTCCACCTGTGAATGTTAAAGGAATAAGAAGTTTTCTTGGCCATGCTGGTTTTTATAGAAGGTTCATAAAGAATTTTTCTCATATTGCTAGACCTCTTACAAACTTGTTAGCTAAGGATGTTCCTTTTGATTTTGATGATGCTTGTCTTAAATCTTTTGAAACTCTGAAAAATGCTCTTATTTCTGCACCCATTATTCAACCCCCAGATTGGTCTTTACCTTTTGAAATTATGTGTGATGCAAGTGATTATGCTGTGGGGGCTGTTTTGGGACAGACAAAAGACAAGAAACATCATGCTATTGCTTATGCTAGTAAAACTTTAACTGGACCTCAACTTAATTATGCCACAACTGAAAAAGAGTTACTAGCTGTTGTTTATGCTATCGACAAGTTTAGATCTTACTTGGTAGGAGCAAAAGTTATTGTTTACACTGATCATGCTGCTCTTAAATATTTGCTCACTAAGAAAGATGCTAAACCAAGATTAATACGATGGATTTTGCTGCTCCAAGAGTTTGATTTAGAAATTAGAGATAAGAAAGGAGTAGAAAATTCTGTTGCCGATCATTTGTCTAGAATGCATTTTGAGAAACCACAGGAGTTACCCATTAATGACTCTATGAGGGACGACATGCTCTATCGGATCTCCCGATCCGATCCCTGGTATGCAGATATTGTTAATTTTATGGTTGCAGGATATGTACGACCAGGGGCTGATAAGAAAAAGCTCATTTATGAGAGTCGCCATCACCTATGGGATGAGCCATACCTCTTCCGAGTATGCACTGACGGCTTACTCAGGAGGTGTGTGCCAGCAGAAGAAGGACTACAGATTATCGAGAAGTGCCACTCAGCACCATATGGGGTCATTATGGAGCATTCCGCACACATGCAAAGATCTGGCAAAGCGGATTTTTCTGGCCAACCATGTATCAAGACACACGAGACTTCGTACGAAGGTGCAATGCCTGTCAGAGACATGGCAATATCAATTCTAGGGATGCCATGCCGCTGACGACCAATCTTCAAATCGAGCTCTTTGATGTCTGGGGAATTGACTACATGGGACCATTCCCAAAATCCGGACCCTACGAGTACATCCTAGTGGCGATTGACTATGTTTCTAAATGGGTTGAGGCCATGCCATGCAAGACTAGCGATCACAAAAGCTCAATCAAGATGTTTGAAGAAATAATATTTCCAAGATTCGGTACACCAAGGCTAGTGATAAGTGATGGAGGGTCCCACTTCATCGACAAGAATTTCGAGAAGTACCTCTCATCTCATGGGATCCAACACAACGCCGCTACACCTTATCACCCGTAGACAAGTGGTCAAGCAGAAACGTCAAACAAGCAAATCAAGAACATCCTGCAGAAAACGGTTGACCAAATGGGAACTAAATGGAAAGACAGGCTACCCGAAGCTCTTTGGGCTTATCGGACAACTTACAAGACTCCCATCGGAATGTCTCCCTACCACCGGTCTACGGAAGACATGTCACTTTGCCCGTTGAGCTAGAATTCAAAGCTCACCGGGCAATCAAAAGGTGGAATATGGACCTTGATGAAGCCGAACAAAACGAAGAATGCAACTATCTCGAGCTAGAAGAATGGAGAGAGAAGGCGTACCACGCTGCCAAGATCTACAAAGAAAGAACCAAAAGATGGCACGACAAAAGAATCAAGAAGAAGGAATTCCACCCAGCGTCGGTATTACTTTTTAATTCCGTGGTACGACTTTTCGGACATGGAAAAACTACGAAGCAAGTGGGAAGGACCATACAAGGTGGTGAGTTCATCATCACACGGAGCTGTCACTCTTCAAGACAACGAAGGTACGCTATTTAAGGTAAATGGTCATCGCCTCAAAATATTTTTAGAGCCCAATAAAGATTTAGAAGAATTAGATGTTATCGAATTCTTCGAAATTACCCAAAAATATTAATTTTCACGAATAATGGGCCAACATCGTGGTTTTTCGATAATAATAGAGTTAGAGCACCCCCCACGACAGAACGCGTCGCGAGGCGACACGTGGCGAGACCGATCGGCCCAAATAACAGGCCGATCGGCCCACGTGTCCCCCCTCTCGCGCCCTGTTTTGTCCCACACGGTCTCTTACATGTTTAGTTATAGAAAAATCACTTTCCAGATTTGTTTTAGTACCGTAAACCCAATCTCTCGTCCCCGAAAAATCCTGACCCATATATAATCAAGGATAGACCCTCCTCTTTTCTCATCTAATCTCAAATTAAAAAAATGGCTGAAAAACAGCTTGTCCCCTTCAATGAGAAAGCCAAGCAAGTTGTTCCTTCCATCAAGCAACCCAAGCCGCTCGCCGTCATACCACCCGATCATACTCCAATTCCTTTCGTTCCACCTCGTCGTCCTCGCACACCGCCGCCACCGCAAGGGACGCAAGCAAGTCATGTATGCTCAGCCGTATGATCGTCGCCGCCGGCCGCATTTGAAGAAGCCGATCCATGTTCCTAGTTACATGGAGGTTGAAGAACCAAAGAAGGGCGAGCGTCTCACACGAGTTCGCATGGACACCAACGGCAACACGAGGGAGCACAAGTACACTACAAAGACCCTCCACGCCGCACTACCATTAATGGAATCCGTGCCAAGGAATCACGAGATCAAGAGGATTCCCGCTATCGAGGCCGGCCGTATGTATGCCACAAAAAGAAAAAGACTAGAAAGACCGTGAGCTGACCTCGCACTAGATGTAGCAGCCCTTGCAGAAACATGCAAGGAGATTCACCGCGTCAATAGCACCCTCACTAGTTCCGTCCTCCGTCTCTTAGAGAATGAAGGAAAGAAGAAGCGTAAAAATCGGGGAAGAGGATGCTAGTCGCAATTCAAAGAAGGGCAAGGGCCCTATGTAAGCACCACAATTAGAGAGCACATAAGTCTTAGCGTTTGAGTCTTAAAGATTAGTTAAATTAAAGTCGTTTAGTTTGGTTTAGATAATATTAGTTTGCTTTAAATTTTAGGAAGTTCGGAATTATATAATAAAGTGCTCTCTCTTTTATCAATAAAGTAATCCACAAGTTGAGTCAAATATTTCTTCTATATTTTTCTGGATATGTTTTTGTCTCCACCATGCTTTGTATGCAAGATAATAGAAATTAAGTGTGGGGGGAGAGACATGCCAACCAAAACAGAAATTTTCGCGACAAAAATCAAGAAATTCGAATAAAAACGGAACCATCGACTTCGCACGACGGACCGCGGCCCGACACGGACCAGAGGCGGACCGATCGGCCCAAATAACAGGCCGATCGGCCCTGGCCTGGCCCCACTAAGGCCCAGCTTCGTCCACCGCTCGGTTCGCTTCCTAAAACTTTTTAATTTTCGCAATTTATTTTCCGTTCCGAATTAAATAAGCCTTCTCTGTTATGGTATGTTTACCTATATGAAAAATATGTCTTGAACAAAGTTTTGCATGATTAAATTCCTACATATATCTGTCACTTATTGGGATGCTTTAATTGCTTAAAACATGAGAAAGAATAAAGTTAGAATAAGATCTTCTTTCTTTTATCTTGTCTTTGGAGAGTTATTTATTTCAAAATATTAAAATCATTAGTTATGCTTCTCCTTTGTGATCAATGATACATCCTAATAGAGCCGTAGCAATCATTAAAGATATATCTAATTAATTGTTGCTTTCTTGTGTTGAGCTTTGTCAAAACCACGACCCATGTTGAAATTTGTCTAAAGTCTAAGATCAAGATCACATACACTGCTTTCACTAAAATATCCATGCTCTAAAAAGTTTTAATCTCTATCTCCCATAATTTTAATTGTTGAAAAAAGGGTACAGCTATGAAAAAGCCAAATGTTAAAAATTCTAAGAGTGGAGAGAAGAGTGAGAGAGAGAGAGAAAATGAGCAAGTGCTCTACGGGTCGAAGAACCCCCTCTCTAAGAAAAAAAAAGCAAAAAATAAAGAGAAGAATAATGGACAAGTGTCCGAGGGTGAGTAGGGCCCACTTCTCTAATAAATAAGAGAGTAAAAATGGACATGTGTCCGAGGGTGAGTAGAACCCACCTCTCTAATAATTAGCTGGTTACCTCTCGAAAAAAAAAAGAGAGAGAAATATAAATAGGGGAGATAGAAGATTTTCATCTAGAGAGAGCCATGGTGATAATCTTGATTCACATGCACATCTTGATCTGTGACTTATGACATCTATCTCCATGGATCCACAATTGACTCGGCAATAAATACAAGGTAAGTGTGCTACATGTTCTTGAGCTTCACATATGATATATAATAAATGAACTATGAGGATATAATATACTTTGAGAGACTTGAGAGTGTCACAAAGGAGTAAGTACAGCTATGTTTTCTTTTCAAAACTTATGTAAAATCTCTCCAAGTGACTTGGTTTAAGAATTTAAGGTGATCTGTTTCTAACCAATTCATGCTCAAAGATCCCAAAGTGCAGGTATGACCATGGAAATATAATCATGATCCATGCTTAGACCATCCTTTTATCGAGGACGAGTAAAAGCCTAAGTGTGGGGGAGTTTGTTGACACTTGTTAATGCATACTTTTAATTGTCAATTAAACATGGAAAAGGACTAAAATATAATTAGACAACCTTATTAGGGGTTTATACTAATGATTTCCATGAGTTTTGGTAAAGTTGTGATTTGCGGGGACTTAACAAAAACGGTAGAAATCGTAACGCAATCCAACTCCTAAGCAAGACTAGAAGGCTCGAATACACCCGACGTGAACGAAACTTGGCAATCAAGAAAACATCATCTAGAAGACTCCGGAAGCCACGACGCATCGCGGGGCCCGTAGTGGAACCCACCTGGGCCGATCGGCCCAATAATCGGGCCGATCGGCCTGGCTTGGCCCCCCCAAGTCGCCCCTCGTTTCCGAAACGTTCCTCCACCGCCTCTAAGACACAATCTAATCCGGTCGTTTGATGTCGGTTTGATCCGAGGGCGTCGGTTAAGCACGAGATGCATGAAGATTAGTACCACATTGCCTCGCCGAAGCCGAAGAGACATAAGAAGACCCATATATATAGACCCCTAGGCCTCCCCGATTCATCAATCTCGGTTCAATCTTCAATTCAATCGATCATCAACGACGACACGAGATAGAAGCTCTAGATTAGAATTAGATTGAGAGTTAGTTTTGCAAGTTGAGAGAATTAGAGTGCGGTTGAGGCGGAGTAGAAGGAAGGCCCGGAGCTGTCGGCGCCTCCATCTTCTTCCTCCTCTGGAGTTGGCGCCTCCATCATCGTCTCCCCTGGAGCTGATGCCATTGGAGCACGACTCTGAGATCTTGTGGATTGTTCGAATTCCATTCGAGTAAGTGATATTGTCTCTATTGTTCTTAAGGTTCGTATTTCTTTGATAAGATTACTTTGATTCCTGTCGCTCTTGAATTAAAGTTGTTAGATTAATGTAAGCGTGGTGCTTAGATTGACTAGCTTATTACGAATACCTTCTATAGGCCGGGGTGAAGACACTTGTTAAGGCTGATCGTAGTGGTGACAGCACTATTGAGTCCTTTGTTACGCCTGCCCCCGTTTATAGAAATCGTAGGAGACCCTGCGTTGTTAGCGTAGAATCCCTTTATTAAGAGTTTCTTCATGACAACCCCTCTTAAGAACAATGTGCAAATGATTTATTTGAAGTGAGAACAAGACCTTCCTACTAGAACTCCTTATCTTTATTATCTATCTAGTTTTATTAAACTACTTAGGGATCAGTAGTAAATCTCAAGAACCCCTTCTCTACGTTCTCCCTGTGGATTCGATATTTTAAAACCCATCACCCCGGGTGAAGTGCTCACCGGTATCCGTGCGCTTGCGGATTATCCATCATAATATTCCTGTAGGCTTAGAAATACCAACAATAGGGATGTTGAGTTTGCAATAGAGCTAATTCCCGGAACTGCCCCTATATCCCGGAGGCCTTACCGAATGCCACCCAATGAGTTGGCAGAATTAAAAACACAGATTCGGGAGTTGCTTGAGAAAGGTTTTATCAGACCTAGTTCCTCACCTTGGGGATGTCCAGCCTTGTTTGTGAAGAAGAAGGATCAGACCTTGAGGATGTGTGTGGACTATAGGCCACTCAATGCGGTAACTTTCAAGAATAAATACCCTTTACCCCGCATTGATATTCTTTTTGACCAATTGTCTCGAGCCAAAGTTTTCTCGAAGATAGACCTTCGATCTGGGTACCATCAAATTAAAATCCGACCGCAAGATATACCCAAAACAACTTTTTCAATGAGGTATGGTTTGTACGAGTATCTCGTCATGTCCTTTGGCCTGACGAATGCTCCAGCGCACTTCATGTGCTTGATGAATTCGGTGTTTATGCCTGAACTTGATAAGTTCGTGGTTGTATTCATCGATGACATCTTGGTGTATTCTGAGAATGAGGAAGAACATGCTGAGCATTTGAGGATAGTCTTGGAGAGGCTCCGAGAACATAAGCTGTATGCTAAGTTCAGCAAGTGTGAGTTTTGGCTGAAGGAAGTGCATTTTCTAGGACATGTATTATCTGAGAACGGAATTTCAGTAGACCCCAGTAAGGTGCAAGAGGTGATGGATTGGAAGGAATCAGTTTTAGTTTCTGAGATACAGAGTTTTCTTGGGTTGGCTGGATACTATCGTAGGTTTAGACCGGATTTCTCCAAAATAGCCAAACCCATGACCCGATTACTGCAGAAGGAAGAGAAATTTGTGTGGACACCGAGTGCGAGGTAGCGTTTCGTACCTTACGAATGTTGTTGACTACCGCTCATGTGCTTGCACAACCTGATATTGAGAAGCCCTTTGATGTGTATTGTGACGCATGTGGTACAGGATTGGGATGCGTACTCATGCAGGAGGGCAGAGTCATTGCGTATGCATCTCGACAGCTAAGGAAGCATGAGGTTAATTATCCAACCCATGACTTAGAACTTGCTGCTGTGGTACATGCATTGAAGATTTGGCGTCATTACTTACTCGGTAATGTATGTCATGTCTATACTGACCACAAGAGTTTGAAGTACATTTTCACTCAAGAGGAGTTGAATATGAGGCAGAGAAGGTGGTTAGAGCTGATAAAGGATTATAATATAGAGTTGCACTACCATCCGGGCAAAGCTAATGTTGTCGCGGATGCTTTGAGTAGGAAATCGCATTGCATACTGGGACAAGTCGAATCTACAAAGGTTTTTTCCTCCGATGCATCCGGCTATCCTATGCAATATTCAAGTACAGAATGAGCTCGAGAGCCGAATTGTTAAGGGTCAGAAAGTGGATAAGGGAATCTCGTTTATCAAGAAGAAATTAGAGAAAGAGCCTAGTGATCATTTTTGAGTTGATGAGAATGGAGTTCTTTGGTATGATGATCGTCTTGTTGTACCAAAGGATCGGGAGTTGAAAGAACAGATTCTAGCAGAGGCTCACTCATCAAAGATAACAATTCACCCCGGTAGTAACAAGATGTATCGGGACTTGAAAACCAGATTTTGGTGGACTAAAATGAGAAAGGAGATTGCTGCCCATGTGGCTAGATGTGACAATTGCTGCAGAGTTAAAGCTATTCATATGAAGACTACAGGATTGTTGCAACCATTGCCAATTCCTGAGTGGAAATGGGATGAGATTACCATGGATCTTATTGTTGGGTTGCCACATACCCAGAAGGGATTTGATTCTATCTGGGTGATTGTGGACCGCTTAACCAAAGTTGCTCATTTTATTCCTATCAACATACATTATGAGCCCCATCAATACGCAGAGCTATACATTTCACATGTACTTCGTTTGCATGGAGTACCTAAATCGATAGTGTCAGACCGTGGATCAAGTTGGACCAATCGATTTTGGGAGAGCCTACAAGAAGCTTTTGGTACCAAACTACTTCGTAGTTTTGCTTATCACCCACAGACCACAGGCCAAACAGAATGAGTGAACCAAATACTAGAAGATATGTTGAGGGCATGTGTGTTATCAGCGAAAGGTTCTTGGGACAAATGGTTGCCATTAGCAGAGTTTTCGTACAATAATAGCTATCAAGCCTGCATTCAGATGGCCCCGTTTGAAGCATTGTATGGTAGGAAATGTAGGACGCCTCTGAACTGGATAGAGATAGGAGAACGACCCTACTATGGCATTGACCTGATAGATGAAGCAGAGCAAAAAGTGAGAGTGATAAAGCAACACATGAAAGCTGCTCAAGACCGCCAAAAGAGCTATGCGGACAAACGTAGGAAACCCATTAAGTTTAAGGTTGGTGACTTTGTTTACTTGAAGGTGTCACCAATGAAACGAGTACAACGTTTTGGAGTGAAGCGAAAGCTAGCGCCTAGATTCGTAGGCCCATATCGGATTATTGCCACCAAGGGGGAGGTAGCATATCAATTGCAACTACCACAGGAGATGAGAAATGTTTTCAGTGTCTTTCATGTGTCACAATTAAAGAGATGTTTGAGAGTTCCTGAGGAACAAGTGCCAATTCAGAATATCGAGGTTAATCAAGATCTAACGTATTATGAAGAACCTACAAAAGTACTAGACACCAAAGAGGGAGCCACTAGAGGCAAGGTAGTTAAGCAATACAAAGTCCTATGGGGAAATCATGGGGAGAACGATGCAACATGGGAGACTGATGAGTGTCTTCTGAGGAACTATCCACAGTTTAATCACAAATGGTTAGTTCACCCACATCTCAGGACGAGATTCTTTTTAGGGGGAAAGATTTGTAACACCCTAGGTGTTAAGCACCTTGAAAGCATGATCAATTGCATAGCATAATCATCATTTCATGCATGATCATGTTGCTAGTGACATTCACTTTGATTTGCCTTCATTTCATGCTTGTTTGATCTAGCTACTATAAGATCTTTGCTATAATGTGGTTTTAGACCTAGATTGTGCCTAGATATATTTTTGACATAATTTAGGACCATGTTTGGGCTTGAGTTTCAATTTAGAAAATTTTTATAAATCTGCCTAGAGCTTCAAACCTCTTTGAGTCATTTTGAAACTCTTTTCAAAAGTGCATGATAGAGTTGTTTCTAGCAAAAGTTTTCTATAGATGAAGTGTAGTACTTTTTATATAGATCAAAAAGTCTTCTATGAGTTTCTTGTGAAAAGGCTTGCAAGTGGTTCAAGTAGTGCCCAACAGTTTGAGTCAAGTTTGAATTGAATTCAAACTCTGTTTTTGAGTGGATGATGATGACCTTGCTGTTTTTCATTTTTATCACCTAATCTAGGCCGAATTAGAAAAAGTTCATATTGAGAGTTTTGTAGCTTATGAAATTCTCTACAAAATCACTGTTTTGAGTTTTTCCAAATTCCACACGAATCTCGATGTATAGAGCAAAAACCAAGGCAATGTCAGAAAACAGGGGAGGGGACCTATCGGCCGGCTCCCGGCCGACACCGCCGTGTCGACGTGGCCGGCACACGAACGCCGATGTACGGCTCGGATCGCACACGTCCGTGCCTTGCACCGCATATAAAGGGGCGGGCGACGCGTTGCCCCTAACCCTAACGCCACTCCCGAGCCGCCACCGGCCGCCCGAGCCACGCCAAGCGCCGCCGTCGTCCGCAAGCTCCGCGCCGCCGTGTTCCGCCCGTCGTCACCGCCCCAAACCGCCCCAAAACGAATCCCTAGCTCCACCATGAGCTGCTCTACCTAAAGCCATCGTCGAGAGGAGGTAAAATTCGGGGTAAGGACCTCATTTCCGCCTTCCCGACCGCTCGCCCGGCGAGTCCGCCATGGCCGCCGACGGGTCAAGCTCGTGTTCGAGTCGTTTAGGTCGCATTTAAGTCCTTCTTTCGTGTGTTCTAGGTTCATCTAGATGTGCTCGAGCTTCCAAGCTAGATGGTTGAGTGAAGTACGCCGTCGTTTAGCCGACGCTGCCGCCGCCGCGGTGCCCGCGGATCGCCACCGTGCTTCGCTGATGCGTCATTGTCGTTGCTCGGTCAAGCTCGAAACCGCTTTGCATGTCTTAGTTAGGTCAAGTGGAGTCGGGAACGTGAGCTAGCTCGCCGGTCGAGCACCGAACGGCCGGACCGCCCGCCCGTCCGCCGCCCGCCGCCGCCGCCGCCGCCGCCGCCGTTTTTTTGACCGTTCGGCTAGAACCAAGGGCACCATCGTGTTTGTCTCGTCGAGTAGCGTCGAATAGAGTAGCCGGATGCGTGTTTTGGTCACCGTCGGGCGAAGATCCATCGCCGATCCGCCGCCGCCGCCGTGCCCCCGTTTTGGGTCACCGACGCGTGGGACCCGCGCGATTTTCTTTTTTTCCTTTATCTTTTCTCGTTTTTCCAGTTTTGTTTGAAAAGCTTAGAAAATTCATAACTTGGTCATTTTGATGAATTTTTGAGTGAGACAAATTTTTCCATGCTTGTTAGATGATAATCTACAGTATAAAATTTATGAAACCCTCTTTTCTGATAACTTTTATGTAGAGTTTTATTTTGGGCCATAAATGCATGGAAAATGAGAAAATCCATATCTTTTAATTGGTGCAAGATAAAAATATGCTTCCTGTACAAAATGTTCTTGGTTTTGTGAGTAGAATCCAGGAAAAATATCATGCATGGTATTTTCTATAGAAGAAATGTGATTTTCTATTTATGTGCCTTTTTCAATGTGATCTTGGGAAAATCATAGAAAAAATAAATAGTAGGGTTTTGGATGTGAGGCTTGGCAAGTTTGGTTTTGATAGGTGTTAGAAGCTTATCATACTCAGAAATCTGTTGTCTGACACTTTTCATAGTGCAAAGTATTTTCATGCATAGATTTAGTGCCAGCTTGTCATTTTTGCATAGGGTTGTATGTGCATGACCTTGCCATGAAATTTTTATGATAGCCTTGTTAGGTCAGTAAGATGCTTTGGTAATTTTTGTAGAATTTTCCCAGGTAGTTATGTATTTACCATATTTATAATTGTATAGAAAATAGCCTAAAAATGCATGTTTATAGTAGGGTAATGTGTATTGGTAATTTTATTGTATGTTCTTAGCATGAATAGGATCTGTTGGTAAGCTTAGTTTGATAAGCTTGGCAGTTTAGCAGATTTTTTATTCCTAGCATTTATATGATTTATATTGTGCATGTGTAGTGGATGCTAGGGCCTATCATTTTATGAACTTTAGACCATCTTTTGAAGTGTCCAGTAGGTGTATTTGGTAGTTTATAGCTTGCCATGCTTGCTGGAAAAGTTCTAGATAAAGTGCATGCTTGAATGAGTTATTTGGAATGCCTTACATGATGAGTAGTGGGAAAACAGAGCCTCTGTTTTCTCTGTTTTCGAGGCTGTAGATGACAGAATCAGGTCAGGGTGATATGGAATGTTTTATAGGAAATTTCATTAGCTTTCCATAGAGTATTTGTTCACTAAATTTGGAGTTGTAGAACTCTCTGTAGGACTGTTTTAGTGACAGCATGTCTAGCTGCCATTTTCTAGTGATTAGTGAGTTAGGGTGTTTTGCTTGATGTGAATTAATAGGGTCTCTTGTGTAAATTTAATTTTGTTTCTATGGAAGAGATATCCACTTACTAGTAACATACATCATGAAGCATCCATTCATCCTTCACCTTTTATTTTGAGCAAGTTGATATTTATGTAATAGTAATAATCTTTTCTCCATCATATGCATCATCTCAGGATCGGGGGAAGTGATAGAGGAACTGATCGAGGAGCAGACAGGGGAGCTTCACCATCTGGGAGTGTAGCCGGGAGAAGCCATCGAAGGAGAAGAGTCGACCGTCGAGTTTCCTGAGTGCCCAGAGCACGTGCCAGCGACGTTCCTGCGAGGCAAGCCCCGGAGCATTCTGCCTTTCCTATTTTCTCCAATTAATTTGACTTGAGTCTTTTATATGTTTCATGCATTAAGTTTAGGAAAATGGTTGAAACCGTTGATGCATTGAGATCCTTGTTGAAAGTTGCCCTATCCTATGTAGAGGTCTAGGTTAATGCTCAGTATCATGATTGCAGTAGGCAGTGATTCCGGTCACTTGAGGAATGATGTGAATAATCACATGGGTGATTGTCAAGCTGCTGCTGAGAACCTGATAAGATAAAACATGCTTAGATTGGATGGATATTGTGGTCTTTCCATCTAATCGATTAAGGACTTATCCTTTGTCGGGCTGTGGTCGGAAGTTGAACGTACCTATCATATAGCAGGCTCCGCGGGGTGGTGAGCCGCGAAGCTCGTGGAATGTTAGGGGCCGGCCTTGCCCGCTTATCGCTCCTCCTTTGGCGTAGTCGGTTGGGATTGATTGGGTGCAAGCAGATGCGCACGAAGCGTCGCCTTCGTTGCTGCGCTCACTTGGTGACCCGAGAAGGAGGGGGTAGCCGGCAGGACCGAGACTTTACGTCCCCTAATGTCCTGGGAGTGATTGGGTCTGCCTTTGCAAAGTATATCTGGTTTATGTCAAGGTATTCGCCAGCTGGTTTGTCTAATCGATTCGAATCGCCATCTCTCCTGGTTAGTGAGAACCCGGGATGCTTCCACGACATCGTAGTCTTAATATTACCATATATGTTATTATCATGTTGCTGCTGTTCTAATAATGATCAAGTCACTTATGCTGTTATTTACCTTACTGAGCAATGATTAATCTTGACTATACAGGATTTATGGTTATGTAAGAATAATAACCTTTTAACTTGGAAAAATACAAGTAGCATGCATAGGCTCACTAACCAACCTTATTTTGGGAAAGTAAATGTGAGTCAGCTGAACCCCAGATAAAGCCGAGCATACTCCTTGGAGTCTTTTATTTTATTTTCGTCGGGTAAGTCTAGCTGAGTATTTTGTACTCAGGGTTTTATTCCCGTTGTTGCAGGTGAGCATTTGTACCATGGGTACTGTAAGACTTGTTTGTTTCCTATCGATGAAGAGTAAGGCCAGGGCAAGGCAATTCCATATCCCTCGTCTCATCTTTGTCGCAGGTTGACTATCTACTGGCACTATCTTATCTTTGTTTTCACTAAAGACTATTTGGTTTTCTAAAACTACTGCTTCCGTACTTGAACCTGAGTTTGTAATAATTTATACATCGCACTCTGATAATTAATATATGTCGAATTTGGTTTGAAATACTTGCGGATTTTACTACCGAGCTCAACGATCCTGTTGTGTTGTTGATGAGTTTGAAATCACTCTGAGATTTCCGGAATACCGGGTTTATATGGACTCAAGTGTAGACTGTGATTGCTTCGATAATTGCGAATTATACTTGATTTCTTATAAATTGGCCGGCTCTGTCACACTACGTGTGTGTGCTATGTCGTGTTTGATAAATGTGTTGAGATGAACAGTATACTTGAGAAAATTTTTAAGATAACATCCATGAAGTCTTTAAATACTTCCTACAGCTGCAAGTTCAGATTCCATTTGATTGGACATCAAGTTGCAACTAAATTTAATGTTTGTGCTCTTTGTATAACATGTGACAAGCTTGCTGATTTTGAGTTAAGTTATTGTGATCAATATTTGTTTGAACTTGAGATGGAAAGATTGTTTACTGACTGCTGTACAGAACCGAAAATGTTCTTCCCTTCTTCCTATCATGATTCAAAAGAAAGAAATCCTGTGCTTACATGCTTCATTAGTGAATCTGAAATTTTTTCAACCTCACTTGGAACCCATGATTGTGCCAAGTACATCTCTCAATCATGCAATGAGAATGTCAAGAATGTTTCTTTGCTATCTTTTGATATATGTGACATTGCAAAAATGAAATATGATAATATGAAACAAATGATTGGCTTGAAAGAAATTTTTGTGCTTCCATCTTCAAAGTTATTTGCAGGTTTGCCCAAGTTGAGAGAATATCCAAAACGTGGAAAAGCTAAAAATGTGAATATGAATTGTAATGGAACAAATGGACAAGATAAAGTGAAAGGCTATTGGCATTATGATGTACATCCACCCTCTATTGTTTCTAGACTGATTTCAGGTAAACAAAAAAAAGTCGAGGGCGACTTTTCTTCAAGGGAGGGAGGATGATGTGACCACGACAAGACAAACAACATTCAGATATCCATTCAAGGTGAAAGCTAAACTTGAATTCAAATTGTTTAGATTTCCATCTATAAGGCTACTATTTGGGTTGTATGATTATAGATTCAAACACCTTGCTGTGATCATGGAAGATGAAGCTCGAGATGTTGTCATAACACTACTTGTCATTCGTTTCGGACAATTATTTGGACAACAAGAGTTAGAGTCAAGGGCGACTCCTTTTCAAGGGAGGGAGGATTATATGACCACGCCAGCCATGGCGACCTCATCAGCAGCATCTCCGATCAATATGTCAACCAACGTCTTTGATGGATTGATTACAAAACTCCAATACAAGGTGCACGCGCTACTTTGTGAATTTCAATTAGAAACTAATAAGAACTTTATGCTACCTAAGTCTTGTATGTTAATATTACTCAGGTACATCAAAAAGAATCAACAAGATGAAGGCCAAGAAGCTAGAATCAGCAAAGTTCTCGTCATTCGGCAAGGCCATTCGGCAAGCCATTCAGCAAGCCATTCAACAAGTCATTCGGCAAGCCATTCGGCAAGGTCCTGAAGCAGAAGTTCGAGCATTAAACTGTACCAATCTATGAAGTTTCACATAGCATGCTATACATCGTTGGAAAGCTTATTGAGTTAGCTTTCCAACGCATCCAGCCCCACATCATTTGAAGATTCCTAGAAGAAGTTATGATCGAAACATTGAAGACTGGTCAGAAGTCAAACAGTCACGCGGAAACAACTCAGAAGGCCATCTCGGGAGATCCTTTCACATTGGCGACATATTCAGTTTGTTTTCGTGTTTCCACCCACCTAGGAGGGCTGTTCCTAGTATAAGTATCCCCCATATGTAAGCTATCGACAACTTTTGATGATTTGAGATTAATCCAAGTGATTTCGCAGCCGAGCTGCCTGAGTGTCTTACTCAACCCCTGTTCTTCCTTGTTCCTCTTTGGACTTGTGAAGAGATCTCTCTGAGGTCCACTAATTCGTGCTCTATGGGTTCCAGTACGGCTGCCCCGTCTTGTGTGGATTGGCTCCGGTTGTGGTTCTGCGGTCGTTTGGAGATCGAGTCGAAGTCCTCGCGGTTTCGGTGTCTCTCTCCCCGTCGCTTGGGTCGCATCCAACCTTGGACAGGTATAAAGCTAGTTATCCGCTGATCTTTCAGCAAGTTGTCTTGAGTTTCCATCAAGTTATCGTCCTACTTCCGCTACCTCATCGACGTTCTTCAAGTTCAAGACCTACTGCCGTGAAGATCGGGCCATCCTTGTTCTAACGCCGGGTTAGAACCTATCACCTATGGCATTCCACACGCTAGCTTTGTCCTCCGCTACATCTGTTGTTCCCTCGCTCATTTTTCCTGCCCAAAAATTGAGTTGCAGCAACCATCTGACATACAAGCTGCAAGTCCTCACCACCCTTAGGGGGGTTCAGATGGAGCACTACATTGAGGAAGAGACGTTGCCGCCACCACGCTTCCTGACGCTGACTAAAGAAGAGGAAGATAAGAAGGTCGAGCCCAAGCCGAACCCTAAGTTTGGTCCATGGATCGCGAAAGATCAAACCGTCCTCAACTTTCTACTGCAATTGCTGTCCAAAGAGATCCTTGGGCAGATTCCTACAACGGTGCGGTCCTCCAAGAAGGCTTGAACTGCAATGGAGGGGATGTTTACATCCCAGTCTCGTGGGCGTATCATCAGTACACGTATGGCTCTCGCGACGGCGTCCAAGGTCCACCGTCAGCGAGTATTTCATCAAGATGAAAGGCTTGGCGGACGAGATGGCCTCTGCTGGCAGCAGGCTAGAAGACGAGGAACTAGTCTCGTACATCCATGTTCCAAATGCCCATAAAAGTCTCTCTAAATCGCCTTACTTGTGACAACAATGTTTACCTCAAATTTCATCCTAATCATTTTTGTATAAAGGAACGAACAACCAAGAAGAAGGTGTTGGGGGGAAAATGTGAGAAGGGGTTGTACGCTCTCAAGATTGATCTGAATAAACAAAAGCTAGGCATCGCCAAGGCGTCTACTTCCATGTGGCATAATAGATTGGGACATGCATCTATTCCTTTGGTCTAACAAGTTCTTAATTGCCGCATGTTACCTTCCATTAAAGAGTCGAACAAACATGCAGTTTGTGATGCATGCCAAAAAGGGAAGAGCCATCAGTTGCCTTACCCATGTTTATCGAGTCAGTCTTTGAGTCCTATGGAACTTGTTTATTTCAATGTATGGGGTCCGGCTCCAACATCAGTTGGTCATAATAATTACTATGTGTCTTTTTCGATGATTATAGCAAGTTCACATGGATTTATCTTTTGCGCCACAAATCTGAGGTATTTGAGAAATTTCAAGGTTTTTAGAATCTTGTAGAAAGGCAATTCGATAAGAAAATACTCTCCATCCAAACAGATTGGGGAGGAGAGATCCCTAAATTCTTTTTTTTCTAGCGCATTGGGATCATACAACATGTTTCATGCCCTCATGCACATTAGTAGAATGGTGCTGCTGAACAAAAACACTGACACATAGTAGAAGTTGGTCTCAATATTCTCGCTCATGCATTCATACCTCTCAAATTTTGGGATGAAGCTTTTAGCATAGTAGTATACCTCATTAATATTCTACCATCCCAAATAATCCATGAAGCCACACCATTCAAGCTCCTCTTCAAGAAATCACCAGACTATTCATCTCTTCGCATGTTTGGGTGTGCGTGCTGGCCAAACATGCATCCTTATAACACTAGAAAGCTTTTTTTTGCTCAAAACGATGTGTATTTCTTAGCTATAGCAATAAGCATAAATGGTATAAATGTCTCGATCCTTCCGAAGGTAGAGCTTATATATCTAGGGATGTTGTGTTTGATGAGGGTATCTTTCCATTTAGTAGCATGCACCCCAATGCCGGCACTCACTTGCGTCATGAAATCTCCCTTCTTCCGATTCCTTGTTGAACCCTAGCACACGTTATGAGTATGGAAATACTGGGTCACATGAGTATTGTTCCACTGACTCGAATGATGTAACCGATGGTGGTGGAGATTTGATTTTGGATGTAGGAAACTTTGGTGCAAAACGTGCACAGGATGGGCGTTCATCCTATGATCGCATGTGTCCCCTAGTGGGGCAGCGTGTCCCGGTGTTGCTTCACCTGACCAGGACTCAGGTGCAGGTGGTGGCAGTCCGTGCGAATCTACCTCGACCACAATGCTGGATGGCGGCGTCATCGACTTCACCATGCCGATAGCGCCGCCTGGATCATGTGCGGGCGACATGGTGCCACACTCCTCTACGTTAGGGTCATCCTTGCCACGGATGAATTCCGCTCCACGGGGGGGGGGGGCAGTCACCGGTCTCCCCGACATGGCGAATCTCGCAATGGGATCGTCTGTGGCGGCCTCGCCTGTGGCCTCCTCTATGTCAACAAGTGTAGCCGCGACCTCTCGGGCCCGTCCCGAAATGGCTTCAAAGACGACATTAGCAAGCCCAAGATCTACCGATGGTAATGTGAGTGGGGTCTATCCAGTACATTAGTTTCAAAGAAACCATCCACGATAGAAGAAATTCTTGGTGGGTTCATGCCATGGATGCCGAGTATAATGTCTTGTTGCATATGAAGACTTGGCATCTTGTACCGGCTCCTAAAGGGAAAAATATAATTGGCTGTAAATGGGTATACTAGGTCAAGAAGAAATCAAATGGATCGATTAACAGGTATAAGGCACACCTGTAGCGAAAGGGTACAAGCAACGATATGGTCTTGACTATGAAGACACCTTTAGCCTGGTTGTCAAGGCGGCAACTATACGACTGGTGTTGTCTGTTGCAGTCTCGAAGGGGTGGACTCTTCGATAGCTTGACGTTCAAAATGTATTCTTGCATGAGATTTTGCAGGGAGAGGTGTATATGTACCAACCACCAGGCTATGAGGACAAAACCAAGAAGAATTTTGTGTGTAAGCTGGACAAGGCATTATATGGTCTCAAGCAGGCACCCAAGGCTTGGAATGATCGACTTTGCAAGAAACCGTGTCACATGGGTTCACGCCATCGAAGGTCGATACGCCACTTTTTTTACTACAATAAAGGTGGATGTGGATGATATAATCGTTGCAAGTTCTTCGTAGGATGCCACACGTGCGTTGCTCTCGAACCTTGAGAAAGAGTTCGCATTGAAGGATCTAGGTGATCTACACTATTTCCTTGGCATAGAAGTTAAGAGATCCACCGAAGGCTTGGTCATGACACAGGAAAGATATGCTGCCGATGTTGTCAAAAGAGCATGTATGAGAGTACACCATTGTCAAGTGTTGAAAAATTAAGTACAGTCGAAGGCACACCATTAGGAGCAGAAGATGCTGCAAGATGTAGAAGCATAGTGGGAGCATTGTAGTACTTTGCTCTGACTCATCCTAACATTTCATTCGCGGTTAACAAGGTGTGTCCATTTCTACATTCACCTACCACTGTGCACTGGAGTGCGGTTAAGAGAATTCTGAGATATATACATGGTACGCCTAGGCTTGGGCAAAAGTTCAGAAAGTCAAAATCCATGATGATGAGTGCCTTTTTCGATGCAGATTGGGTAGGATGTGTCGATGATTGATGTTCCACTAGTGGGTTTGCGGTATTCCTTGGATTAAACCTCGCCTCGTGGAGTGCTAGAAAACAAGCCACGGTCTCTAGGTTGAGGACTGAGGCAGAGTATAAAGCTTTGGCTGATGCTACGACTGAAATGATCTGGGTGCAAAAGTTGTTGAATGAGTTAAAAGTGCCACATCCACGGGTAGCAAGGTTGTGGTGCGATAACATTGGAGCAACATACTTAACAAGCAAATCCAGTGTTCCATGCAAGGACCAACATATAGAGATTGACTTCCATTTTGTGAGAGAAAGGGTTGTGCGAGAGACTACTTGATGTTCGATCCATAAATTCAGGAGATCAAGTTGCAGATGGTTTCACAAAAGCTATAAGCTTACCCAAGTTGGTACAATTCAGAAACAATCTAAACCTTGAGGTAGGTTAAGATTGAGGTAGGGTATTAAGATATGGTTAGTATAGATGTGCATTGTCTTTGTGCCGGCACGGCTGCGCCGCCCGCCGTCGCAGTGCCTTGGCCGTGCTCGTGCCCGGCCTCGGCCTAGGGCACGACCCGCCGTCTGTTTTTTCTGTGCCATCTTGACCATGGCGCCCTAACGTGCCTATGCCGCCTCGTCGTGCCGTCTTTGTCGGGTAGGGGAAGCCGTGCCATCGCCGAGACTCGCGCCAAGGCCGCCCGAGCCATGCCACCGCCGAGACTCGCCGCTTGGGAGCCACCGCCGGCATCGAGGAGGGTGCCGTGAGGGAGGGAGAGCCGGAGAAGGCCATGGGCGGGAGGAGCCATGAGGGGAGGGAGTCTAGCAGGCGGCCGTGGGAGCCCACCGTGCGCGGCGTGCCAACGTGTGGGAGATGAGCGAGCAAGTCCGACCATGGTCACGAGCTCGGACCTCGGAGGACGGGAGGAGTAGAGCCGGCCGCCGGGGGGTAGCGCGCAGCGCGCACGGTCTTTTTTTTCACGGACTCGCGGTGTAGAGGAGCAGAGGAGCCGCCGCCATGTGGGATCGGGAGTGAGATGGAGAAAGTTAGGGTCAGGAGTCAAAGTTTGCACATATATATATATGGATTGTTGTGCACTGGGCTAAAATCATCGGGCCACCGCCGTGTCGGCCTTTCCACCGTTGTAAGGTCCTAGATGGCTAGAGGAGGGGGGGGTGAATAGCCTATAAAAATTTTCTACAAGCTCGAATTAACAAATCGATTAGTATAACAAATGGCGTAAACGCGGTTTGCACTAGCTCTAGTGTCTTGCAAGCCTTCTAGTGACAATTCTAGATAAGTTCTATAATCTCTATGTCACACATACAAAAACTATGTCACTACTCTATCTAATGAACAATCCTAGATAAACCTTATGCTAGCAAGAACACCTACACAAGCAAAGCTAGCTCTCTACACAATATAAGCTAGTAAGGTAAATGTAAGAGATAGAGCTCGATATACCAACGTGTAGAGGCAATGAACCAATCACCGATGTGGAGGATGAACAATCAAACACAATAAGATGATGAGCCAATCACCAAGACAAGTGACACGTCGATGTGTTGACCCGGAGTTCACTTGCACACCGACAAGCTAGTCTCCGGTTGTGCCGACCAACACAAGGATGGTGCTTGAACAAGGCGGTGCACTTGCTAGCTCCAAGCCACCACTCACAAGTGAGGTACCCAAGACACGAGCAATGTATTCCTTGCAATTTGTCTTCCCGACGAGGATTGCGTATTCCTCTTACAAATCACCGGAGGTGGCCAAGAACAATCACCTTCTCTTGCCAATGCCTCCACCAAATCACCAAGCCGGCTAGGAGCGGTGTCTCCAAGAGCAAAAGGAAACCAACCGGCTCACAACAATCCCCAAGTGCCTCTAGATGCAAGAACTCGATGCAAATGCACTTGGATGTCCACTTCTCTCAAGAATGAAGCTCACAATCAAGAATGAGAGAGGGAAGGGCTTGTTGCTCAGCTCTAGGATGTTAGGAGTGATTCAAATGACCAAGAGAGAGAGCACAAGCCGGCCAAAGGGATATAAATAGGCCCCAACATGAAATGGAGCCGTTGGAGTGAAATCTGCACTTTCTGCGGGCCGACCGGACGCTACGACCAGACCCGCCAGTGCATTCGGTCGAGCTTTCGGTCAGAGCCGACAAGCCCGGCTGACCCGCACTTGACCCCCTGCTGCAAGCGTCCGGTCAGTGAGTACGGTCGTGACTGGACTCACGAATCCAGCGTCTGGTCGATCCAAAAATCCAGACCGAAAAACAAGCTTACTGGAACCGACCGAAACTTGTCGACCGGACCGTCCCGTCGTAGATCCGGCCGACGTTGAGCTGCGAAAAACCGTTGTTTCTCTCGTCGCCTTTGCTTCGACATGCTACCCAACAAGTATACCAACTTAAGCACGAGGAATAGCATGTTTTCACCACCACGATGCATCCGGCACAATAAAAAAATAGACGTTTCGGTACCCAAACCCATCTCAACCCTGCAAACCATCACCGTCTTCGCAAATGTGCCAACACCACCACGTGTACATCACCATGTGCTCATGTGTTAGCATTGTTACAAACAATTTTGAAGGTCGGGTTTGCTCTCTAGGCACTACTACGAACCCGACTTTTAGTCTCGAGGCCAAAATGGCGTTTACTCCCTGGAAATTTACCCGGGAGTAAATGTATCTTTACTCCCCGGTTCTAGTTCCCAGTAGGGAGTAAAGGGTCAGTCGCCCAGCGCCCCCTCCCCGGCCAGGACCTCTATTCCCGGCTTGCGGCCCAAACCGGGAGTAAAGGTTGAGCTTTACTCCGGTTGGTAATACCAACCGGGAATAAAGATCTATTCCCGGTTGGTATTACCAACCGGAGTAAAGCTCAACCTTTACTCCCGGTGGTATCTCTAACCGAATAATGTTCCCTCCTATAAATACTCCCGCCCCGCCTTCTCGAATTTTCAACGGATTTTCTTCCCAAAAAAACGGCACAACCCCTTTACTCCGGGTTTCCCAACCAAACCGGGAATAAAGGTTCGCAATTTCACTCCCCCCTTTTCATCCTTCATTTCATGTTTTTGCACTTTATATAAATATAGTTGTTTATGTAATTTTCTTTTGATTAGAGAAATGAGGAAGTTAACTTAATTTACCAAATTGTGTAATTCATTAATTTGTAGTCTAAATTAGGAATCAAATTAATTTATTAACATGTGTAGGAAACATGGCATGGTACGTAGTGCATGTTGGGCGCGTACGAGGATCTATCGAACCTGGCCGGATTGCCATGCTCAGGTCCATCGCTACCCTGGAAAATTGTTACAAAAAATACAACACAGAAGCTGAAGCTTTGGCGGCCTACCATGGTGCAAATATTCCAAATAACAATGACCAAGGTGTAGCAATGGAGATTCAGGAGATGCCAGGCGAAAATATTACTTTCTTAGGATCATTGCTCCGTGCCCTACGAAGGATGTTCTGCTTTAATTGATGTCTAGTTCTTCTTTCTCTGCTTTAGTGGAGTTTGTTGTATGTAGGCAAACAAAAAAGTTGTAGGCTACCTGTCCTAAAATAATAAAATGTACTATTCATGCATGTTGTGTATGTAATCAAATGTATCTTGTGTTTACTTTTTCATATGATGATTATGTTAAAAAATTACAGATGAAGCGAAATTGGATGTACAATGTAGATCGACGCGACGAAGAGTACAGACGTGGGGTGCATGAGTTCCTATGTGCAGCCCAAGCAAACAAGCGAAATGGTTTTATGTGCTGCCCATGTGCCTTGTGTAGGAATAAGAGAGAGTTTTCCAACTCACATATCCTTCATTTACACCTGTATAAGTCGGGATTCATGCCCAACTATGTTTGTTGGACCAAGCACGGAGAGACCGGTGTCCCAATGGAAGAAGGTGAAGACGAAGGAGGGGACGACGACAATGTTATTGCTGAATATGCTGAAACATTTGGTGATGTCATAAATAATATTGCAATGGAGGAAGATGAAGAGGAGGTGCCAGTAGGAGATGAGCCTACTGATGGGCTTGATCAGGCTATTCGTGAAGCACGAGAATGAATGCAAAAAAAAAAAAGGAGAAGAAGAAGTTCGAGCGCATGCTAGAGGACCACAAGAAGTTGTTGTACCCAAGCCGTGATTCGGGGCGAAAAAGTTGGGTACCACACTAGAATTGCTGCAGTGGAAGGCGAAGAATGGTGTTTCGACAATGCATTTAGCCGTTATTGACGATCCAAAAGAAGATGCTTCCGAAGGACAATGAGTTGCCCGCCACCACGCACGAAGCAAAGAAGGTTGTATGTCCTTTGGGATTAACAATCAAAAAGATTCATGCATGTCCTAATGATTGCTTCTTGTACTATGGCGAGGATAACAAGAAGTTGGATGAATGTCCAACATGTCATGCATCATGGTATAAGATCGGCGAGAAGATCCCGGTGATGTTGAGGGCGAAAAGGCCTAGGGTGAAAATCCTCGCCAAGGTTATGTGGTACGCCCAGATAATACCACGCCTGAAACGTTTGTTCAGAAACAAGGACCATGCAAAGTTGTTGCGATGGCACAAAAAGAAGACCGTAAGATAGACGGCAAGTTGAGACACCCCTGGCGATGGGTCACGGTGGGAGAGCAATCAATTCGGAATTCAAGGATTTTGCGGATGATGCAAGAAACGTGAGGTTTGCCTTAAGTACGGATGGTTTTAACCCCTTCGGGGATTAGAACAATAGCCATAGCACCGGCCTGTTACTCGTGTATCTACAATCTTCCCCGGTTATGCATGAAGCGGAAATTCATTATGATGCCGATACTCATCCAAGGCCCGAAGCGGCCTGAAACGACATCGATGTGTACACGAGGCCACCGGGTTGACGAACTTCTTCTTTTGTGGAATAAACCAGGTGTATGTATGTGGGATGAGTAGAAACAGGAACACTTTGACTTGCGCGCTCTGTTGTTTGTAACAATCAACGATTGGCCGGCTCTAAGTAATATATCAGGACAGTCAAACAAGGGATATAATGCTTGCACGCACTGTTTCACGGATTGTAAGGGTATTTTTTTGAAAAACTGTCGAAAGGTCGTGTACCCGGGCTACCGTCGATTTCTTCCCAAGAGTCACGTGTTAAGAAAGAAAGGCAAACATTTCAACGGTACCGCAGACCACAATGCCAAGCCTCGCAACCCCGGACCGGGTCGATGTACCGGAGATGGTCAACGATGTCAAAGTAGTGTTTGGGAAGGGACCTGGCAAAGATACCCGTTCCAAACGACAATGAAGGTCATGCACCCATGTGGAAGAAGAAGTCAATATTTTGGGAGCTACCCTATTGGCAAGTCCTAGAGGTTCGCAGTGCAATTGGCGTGATGCACCTAACAAAGAATCTTTGTGTCAACCTGCTAGGCTTCATGGGCGTGTAATGGGAAGCATAAGGACACACCTGAAGCGCGATCGGACGATGATGGACGCCAATACTTAGGCCCCCCGCTAGCTTTAGTCTTACCAAAGAAGAGAAGGAAAGCATGTTTGAATGCCTAAACAAACATCAAGGTACCATCCGGATTCTCCTCAAATATAAAGCGTATAATAAATGTGCCGGAGAAGAAATTTCAACACTTAAAGTCCCATGATTGCCACGTGCTCATGACGCAGCTTGCTTCGATTGCGCTAAGAGGGATTCTACCTCCAAAAGTAAATCGTCGGGCGCTCGTGAAGCTATGTGCATTTCTCAATGAAATATCTCGAGAAGGCAATCGATCCACGTGGAATTAACTAAGCTACGAGAATGATGTGGTTCGGTGTCTTGTCGGCTTTGAGTTGGTGTTCCCTCCGTCCTTCTTTAATATCATGACACACCTCCTAGTTCACCTAGTCAAAGAGATTGCTATTCTCGGTCCCGTTTTCCTACACAACATGTTCCCTTTTGAGAGGTTCATGGGAGTCTTGAAGAAATATGTTCTACAACCGGGCTCGCCCGAGGGAGGGAAGCATCGCCGAGGGCTACGGAACAAAGGAGGTCATTGAGTTACTCAGTTGACTTTATTCCCGACCTTGACCCAATTGGTGTCCCCGAATCGCGACATGAGGGGAGGTTAAGTGGAAAGGGGACACTAGGAAAGAGAACACTAGGAAAGAGAACATATATCAAGATGGAGGACAATAATTTCGATAAAGCACAATACACGCTTCTGCAAAACAACACTTTGGTGCGTCCAGAAATCGAAGAACATAAGGAGCTAATACGATCAAATTTTCCCCGACATGGATGAGGAACCGATTAGGGCGTGAGCACTTGTCAAGTTTTATCTACCGGTTGAAAAAAAAATGTCAAGGTGATCGAGTCTTCCTGAGCAGCTATATAGGTTGGCTGCACAACCATCGTGGCATGTCCTCACATACAAAGGGTATGAAATAAATGGTAGCACATTTTACACGGTATCCCAGGGTAAAAGGAGCACCAACCAAAAACAAGTGGTGTTCGAATAGATGCCAAAGACCCAAATGGGGTGAAGGAAACATATTATGGCTTCATAGAGGACATATGGGAACTAGACTATGGAGGTAGTTTCAAGGTCCCTTTGTTTAAGTGCCGGTGGGTGAAGTTGACCGGAAGCGGGGCTTTAGCGATTGACCCGCATTATGGACCGACAACAAAGGATCTAAAAAAACACGATTATAAAGAAGAACCATTTGTCCTCGCCAAAGATGTACGTCGGTATTCTATGTCAAAGACATGGCTACAAAACCTAAGAAAGGGAAAAACAACAAGGAGCCAACAAATGATGAGCCCAGCGCCACATAGTTCTTCCAGGTAAATCAAACATCGTAGGGAATTGAGGACAAGTCGGACATGTCGAAAAGATTATGAGAAGCAAATCGAAATTGTGCCCTTCAAAGTGAGCAAGGATCCCCGCATCTTACTCAATGAAGAAGACACTCCATGGACAAGATAGAAGCCAACTTAATTTAGTGTTTGTTTAATATCGTATTTTGAGACAACCCTATATGTAATAATTATGACCGAACATTTTTATTAGTGTGTTCCATTTGACAATGTTTGACAATGCTCAGAATATATTTTTAAAAAACAAGTAATGTGAGAATTTTTACGTATGAGATAATGTAAAAATAATTTTCTTGTCAAAATACATTATATTTAGTTATTTTATTTAATGGCAACAATTTGCATTAATGGATTATTGATTATTAACTACATTATCCTAGCTAGTCAATAGAAAAAGGTAAAAATTTTTAGGTTACATATTTTTATAGTGTGGAGTACAAAGAATGTGTATTTAAATTATATTTTTCAAAAGTTTTAAAATTGCTATGTAATTTGCTATATTAAAATGATTGTAGTGAATAAATGAAAAGAAAATGAAAAAAAAAAATCACAAAGAATGAAACGGTGGTGGGAAATGGGAAAAAATTCACCTTTACTCCCGGAATTTGAACTCATGGCCCGGGAGTAAAGGTGGGTCGCCGCCCGGCCCGCCAAAAATTCACCTTTACTCCCGGCCGTGAGTTCAGCCGGCG
This sequence comes from Hyparrhenia diplandra, assembly GCA_015847255.1. Lineage (NCBI taxonomy): Eukaryota > Viridiplantae > Streptophyta > Magnoliopsida > Poales > Poaceae > Hyparrhenia > Hyparrhenia diplandra. The sequence continues at coordinate 125,336 of JADLZK010004860.1, read as the reverse complement.
ATAAATGGGGGACTTCTACTCCCTACAGAGAGGAGCCGGGAGTAAAGGGGATCTATGCCCGGTTGTGGAGGGCCGGGATTAGTTGTCCGTGGTATATAACTCGGGCGCCCGTTCCCCTCCTTCCTCCTCCCCTTGCCGATCCAGGTCGATCTCGACGTCGCCTTCGTCTCACGTCGTCGCGCCAGCGCCCTCTCCCGACGATCATCTCGCCGCGCGTCGCCGGTCCGAGATCCGCCCGCGCGCCTCCGCGCACCGTCGGGTCCTAGGTCCGACGCAGCGCCTCAGCGCGCCATCCCTCGCCGATGCCGCCTCCACCTCAACGTAGTCCTCGGCGCCCGCGCGCCTCCACCTCCCGGCACCTCGTCAACGCCGGCGCGTCCACGGCCGCGCCGCCCTCCCGCCCGGCCCCTCCTCAACGCCCGGCCCCTCCTCCTCGTCGCGACCGTCGCCGGCGCCCCTCGCCACCGCCGCCTCGCCTCGATATCCCACGGCCGGCCCCTTCCTCGGCGGCCTCGCGCACGCCTCGCCTCCGGCTCCCTCGGCGCCGCCTCGCCTCCGCCTCCGCCGACCGCCGCCCTCCCCCTCCTCAACGCCGACCTCCGCGCCACCGGCCTCCCAGCAGCGTGCGTCCCCATGCCCCGTTAAGCCAAGGTAGAAAAAACATTCCAAGAAAATTTAAAAAACAAATCTTTGTAAATCTCAAAAAAAAAAATGCTGTAAAAATAAATTGAGAATAATTGTATATGATTGTATGAGATTGTATGAGAATTGTAAACAATGGTAAAACCGTTAGGGTTTCCGATGACTTCAGATTTTTCGCGAATGTGTGTTAGGGTTTCCGGCGATGATGAACTATACTTTTCGATGAATGCATGTGTTAGGGTTTCCGACGACGTCGACGCGTTTTCCGATCGATGTACAAAGAGTTCAATGTAACATGTAAAATTAAAACTTAGTTTCCGGCGAAAAGCACGTGTTAGGGTTTCCGACGACGAACTAAAATAAAAACTTACTTTTCGACGAATGCATGTGTCGGGGTTCTCGACGGCGAACTAAACTAAAAACTTACTTCTCGGCGAATGCATGTGTTAGGGTTTCGGCGCGTCAAACGTGTTCGATGTACCTAAGAGTTCAACGTAACATGTAAAATAAAAACTTAGTATGTTTTTTTGTTTTTCGGGGGATAGATGGCGATCCGAGAGACAACATCAACATGGACGATGAAGAATTAATGATGAATATTATCCACGGTGGTGGCAATGATCAACTTGACGATGAAAATAATAATGAAATGCAAGATGCAGATGGACTCCAATACTTAATGGATTTTACGGGGAACAACCTAGACAATTATGATGAGGAGGTATATATGTGTTCATTATGTATGAAATAATATATATATATATATATATATATATATATATATATATATATATATATATATATATATATAACATTTTCTTCTTATTTGAAATGTCTTTGTATATCAGCCTTACGCATCAACGTCAACTACGCCAATAGTAAGACAACTCGAGGGCCCATTAAGCCGTTGGAAGGCCGATATATCATCACGAGTTCAATCCAAAATAGAGGACTAGTGCTAGGAGAACATGCCAAAAGATATACGTACCCTTTCGTGGGTACCTTGTAAGGGAAAGGATCCCGATCACATGTCGGCTATGGAAGATGAGGAAGAGTGCACCTCATATTAGTTACGTCTCGATGCCACAAGGCTATAATCTGGAAAGAGGTTACATTGAAATTCTCGTTTGAAATGGATAAGTATCATGATGTCATCACCCATGATGATTTGGTGGATAGAGTTTATAAGCGGAGTATGCAGCTCATGGCCAAACAATTCGTGTCCTGGAAAAGGATTTGTACAATAAATACGTCAAGAAGAACCCCGACTCCAAATTGGTTTGTTCCAAATTCGCCAAGCGAGGCCGTATTGGGAGGAATTTGTGGAGTACAAGACTTCAGAGGAGGCAATGGAACTTTCGAGAAAGAACCAACAAAATGCCGAAAAAAGGAGTACCACCACCGCTTAGGGTCCGGTGGCTATGCAAGTTCCATTCCTAAGTGGAGAAAAAACTGAAGCGGACCTTCTCGGCAAGGGGATCACACAAGAAAACACTCAACCGGCCTTGAACGCACTAGCGGTGGGCTTACGGGTCATGGGGGGACAATTGTGCCCGAGACCGGCAAGGTAATTCATGGCCAAAAACTCGAGGAGGCAACAAAAGATTGATGGACATTCTTCAAGCAAAAAATCTACGGCTTGTTCAGGCCCAATAGAGAGAGAGATGAACTTACATATGCCATTGGGACCGCTGAGCACACTGGTCGAACAAGAGGCAAAGGGGCCGTTCCATGGAAGTTTGGTTTCCCAGATGACATCGGTACCTATAGAACCCACCAGAGAAGGAAGGAGCTTGAGTTAGAGCACATGCGCATGTTGGAGCAATATGCCGTTAACGCAGTGAAGCAAAAGGAACAAGAAATGGAAGCAAAAATGCAAGAAGAAGTCAAAAGGCAAGTCCAGCTACAATTGAGTGCGCTGCTTTCTAGTGCACCAGCTGCAGCTCCGGGTAGCCACTCTGATCAAGTGAGAAGCAGTTGTGCTTCCACACAATAGCCAAGTCTTGTTGACACGGACCTGCGCTTCCATGTGGATGACATCACTGAAAAGTTGACACCATGCGAGCTGCACATCCCAAAGGAGGGTGGCAGTACAGTGAAGGTGGCCATTGCGGTTGTTAGTCCAATTGATCGTACCAAGACACCAAGACTCCACGGCACAGTAATACCACTGGGATTTGCTGCCGTCTCGGTGGATAAAGTGGTTGAAGGTTACGCCGACGTGGATCTTGAAATTGAAGGAGGTGACGGGGATACAAAACTAGGAGACGTTGAGAAGCAATTTGTTGCATGGCGTAAACGGTACATTGTTATTCCTGGGATGCCGATGCCGCAGCTGCCTCCTGAATTACCACAACCCAGTGGAAAGGATGCCCCCCCAGAGGATCGTAGTAGTCCTGGCGGTGGTTACGATGGGCCGATAGAAGACACGACGGCCGCATCTCCAAGGCAGTCGCCACAGCCTCCACCACCACCACCACCTCCAAGGCCGCCACCGGCCGGCAAGGTGCGATCACCGCCTCCAACGCGGTCCGCAGGTGGCCTCCTCCCCGTGACAAAGGCAACTAAGAAGACAACCTTAGAGTCTTCGGCGCAGCGGCGAAGAAAATATTGACCAAGAAACGAAAGCTTCCCAAGAAATTGCCCGGTGAAATGAGTAAGGAGGAATTGGGCGCCGAAGTCAAAGAAATAAACAAAAATTCTTCAAGTCGGTGTGCCGGAAGAAGGCGGCGGAGGCGGCGGGCGGAGGTCAAGACCTACTTCCTACCTCAAAGAGTGTTAAGACAGAAAATAGAAGCTAGGAAAAAGAACGATAAGGAGTCAAACAAGCCCTCGCCACTTTCGGACTTTGACCGCACTCTATTCAAGGAAATTGACCCAAAGAGAAGGAAGAAGAGTCAAAGTGTTCCACAACTTGGAGATACGTCACGACCACTTTCCAAAGAAGTGTTCGATCAATACGGTTCGAACACGAGTACATAAAGTTTCCTTCCGGTGCATCGGTTAATACCGGTGAGCTTTTAGAGTACTATATTGCTAGTGGTGTCGACATGAACAGAGTGATCTTTGAATCTGCAAACGGTAGATGATGACAAATATAGAACCTTTCAATTGGGCCGAGTCTATGTGATCCCGAGAAATGTGCTAGCCCGGGTACTCAAATGTATGAGCTAAACAGAAGTACCTAGACTTGTGTGCAAAAGGACAAGACAAATTCAAAGGTCGGACTAAGAAACCAATGGGGAACGGGCGATGACGTGTTGTGGGTTGATTTTTGTGAATTGCACCAACTATTCCAACGGACCTCCCTCGGCAAAAAGCATCCTCGGCATCTATTGTTTGTAAGTGATTCTTTCTCTGTTTACTAATACGTCAATATATCCCGATAATATATGTATGTGTCTAATCCCATACTCTTTCTCACCATATATGTAGACATTGGATTCAACATTTACGAATCAAGGAGCGTCTTCGATATTGGATTCATTGATCCTTATATCGTGTACAAAAACCTAGAACAATACATGGTTTGAAAGTAGACATAGAGAAAAATATAAAGATGTTCCTCGAGTTACACCGCGACAAGAGGGTAGTAATGTTCCCCTACGGATTCAAGTGAGTGTTCCTAACATTGACGATCATGTTCTTCGCAATAACCTTTCTTTATAGCTAGCTCAACCGTTTACACGTCAGCGGTGGACACTGGATATTGTTTCACATCGAGCAAACAAGAAGTCATCTCACAATCTTTGACTCGTTGAGATGGCCCCGAGATTGGTACGAAGATATGATCCAAATAGTCAAGGGGTAATTGCAGAAACCTCGTCAATTATATATATACTCAAGAATTTCCTTCCCTTTGCTTATATGTTAATTAATAGTCTAAGTTTTTTTCTATTGTGCGGGGGTTTGGGCGAGAGATAAAACATGAACATAATATGACCGATCGCGAACCGCAAATCGCATGTACAAGTATTCCCGGTATGTACTATATATATGGTTACATTTATTGAAGTCCCTATATTGCTTCATATATATGACGAATGACTCTTTTTTTTATCTTGAAGTGGGGTCTACAACAACCACAGGGGAGCAGTCAATGTGGATTATATTGTTGCGAGTTTATCAGGATAAATTCCACAAATTACACCGAGAGTGAACGGTACGTATTTACATCAAAGTCACTTTGTTATTGACGTCGATATTCATATATCTAATCATATCTTATATATACTAATACTTTTTATTTTACTCGAATTGAAGACGAGGAGGTTAATGGAGAAAACACTAAAAGACACGCATCTTGAAGCCATGCAAGAGTGCATTGCCGGATTTATTAATACCCAGATCCTAGAGCCTTCCGGCGAGTTCTACAACGACCCCAAGGACAAATGGCTGCCAAAGGATCCTCTGCCTGTGTAATCGGGACATGTAGTATTATCTTAATATGTAAATCGAGACATGTATATATATGTGTGCTTGAACAATTATTAATGTGTAATATATGTGTAATATATATGTGTGTGCTTTAAAATATATATATATATATATGTGCTTTAATATATGTATATATGTAATATATAGATTAGAAATTAATAAGCACCATTCAAATGTTATTAGGAATTAAAATAAACAATTGACATGAACTGAAAAAAGATCTTTACTCCCGGTTGGAGGTACCAACCGGGAGTAAAGCCTTTGGCCGGCCACGTTGCTCGGGCGGGAGCTTTACTCCCGGTTGGTACCCCCAACCGGGAGTAAATCCCCCTCTAGTCCCGGTTCGTATACTTCTATTCCCCAAGTTGTATTCCCTGTTCGAACCGGGACTAAAGGCCCTAACGAGCCGGGAATAAAAGGGGATCTTGCACTAGTGAGGTTAGAATGCATGCATATGATTGTTGAACCTAAAGGCACTGGAGGACCGATATGTACGATAAGTTTCCCCTCTTTATAGTACGGCTTATCGATCCTATAATCACTCACACCCTCTATGGTGTCTTGAGTGCAAAATCAAAAGGCCCTATGGTTATACCTTTGCCTTGAGCCAATTTGATCTCCAGAGATCTTCAAGTTGGACACTTGATCATCTTTTGGATCACCTCGATCCATCCTCCATGATCACCATGCTCCAAGCTTGTCATGACCAATCTCCAATCTAGTCAAACACTTAGCATCGAGAGATTAGTCCTTAGGTGTCACTAATTATCTAAAACCAAACTAGAGATCTTCAACCGTGCCGTGCCCGTGCCGTGCCACGGGCTGGGGTGGCGGGCCAGGCATGTCCCGGTGGATCGGGCCGGGCCGGCACGGGCATGGTGGAGGCCGTGCGTGCCGATGTCGGGCCGGGCTGATTTTGCGTGCCACGGGCTGTGCCACCGGGCCTCGGGCCAAATGCACATATATAATGGTTAGTTAGAAGGGCCATGCATGTGCCGGTATTGTAATCTATGCTTCGAAATTCTTGTGTTGTAATCTAGGCTAGCATTATACTCCAATCTATTGTAAACTAGTTGATGTAGGCACTCACAATGCTGAAACTATCATGGTTTCTATAGTCTTGGACAATGTGTTAAGAAACTATTCTTCACAATGCAATTTTCTATCATGATGTCACATGGCCCACTTGTCACTCTTATAGATTGTCTTGGTTTACGTGAAGACTTGGTTTCTTAGTTAGACTTGGTTTCTTGTGTTTTTCCTCTCTCTCTTCAATAAATACAGCGCCACATCAGCAAAAAACAATAAATAGAGAGGTAATAAATGAGGATAGAAACTATTATAGAGTCTGCATTGTGAGTGCTCTAAGCCATGACATGCGGCTTTCCTGACCTATATTAACATGTAATCAGGAACCCTAAAGGGTATCTTGTTCCACCCAACTTAACAGCAAGACAAGTGGACTGGCTGATTACCCATGCCTCACGAAATCGTTGCAGGAGAAGAAAATGCTTATGCTCGTGGTATGTCTCTATGAATGTATACAATACAAATCTCCTGTAGGGTTTATTTAGATATGTATTGTATTGTCTCAATCTAATGCGTTGAAGGCCGCAGTGAAATCGTTGCTCGGACGGTTGGTCTGGCAGTGACTTCTACCAAGAGGAGTATACTGCGTCCCTACCCACCGAGCACCGCTAATAGTCTGTCTCAACAAGGTGGGACACGACACAGCTGACAGCATGCAAGGGGGCTGGCGCACCAGTGCGGATGCAGCGCAGGTGGATCCGACGACCACAGGACCCCAACAGCCCAACAAAAGTTCCTGTGCATGCCACCTCGATCAGATGATTCAGATCAGATCGCCTCAAGCATGCCCTTCATTTCCCTGTTGTATCATCTAATAATCTAGCTATATATTCCACTAGTACTCCAACAAAGCTCAATGTTTCACATTTTGGCCATGTTATAGGAAATATTACACGAATTGATTGGATTCCGTAGGAGAAATTATTTTTTTAATTTTTGTTCCTTAACTTAGGATTCGTGTAGAATAGCTTGTTGCTGGTTACATTTGGCAATTTGTGCATTGATGCGCCACTTATGCAAAAACAAAGTACTTCAGATTTATTAGAGCCAAAGTTGTACCAAATAAACGCTCTTCCTATCATGCTAGCATGCAATGCAAGTTTAACGATTTAATGTACTGAAAATTTTGGAGGAGCCCAAACTTTGAAGCAACTAAACACAGAGATAGCGCGGTGATTTTGTGTATCTTAAAGTGTCACCGATGAAGAGAGTGCAATGCTTTGGAGTTAAAAGAAAGTTAGCACCTAGATTTGTAGGTCCATATCTTATTGTTGCTAGAAAAGGAAAAGTGGCCTACCAGTTACAGCTACCGAATGAATTGGGATCAGTCTTTGATGTCTTCCATGTGTCTCAATTGAAGAAATGGTTGAGAGTGCCTGAAGAACGCATTCCATTCCGAAATGCTAAAGTGGATCCCGACCGACTTATTTTGAAGAACCAAATGAGATCTTAGACACCAAAGAGAGAGTGACACGTAACAAGGTGGTGAAGTTATACAAAGTTCTATGGAGTAATCATGGAGAGAATGACGCTACATGGGAGAATGAGGAATATCTTCGCTAAGTCTATCCTATGTTTCTTAGCGGACGGTTAGTACTACCAAATCTCGACGAGATTTTCTTAGGGGTAGATTTGTAACACCCTGTTTTTAAGCATGTCATTAGCATCAGCATTTCATGAGCATAAATCATCATTTAGTAATATGCATTCATGCACATGAAATGATAGAGTTCATTTATATGTTTATTTTTATCCAATTTGCTTGCTATGCTTTGCCTCGTCATTTCATGTATGAAATGTTTGCATATTTAGTTGTTTACTCTTTATTTATTCTTAGTGATGATCATAGGAGGTGTTAGAGAATATTTCATGTTGGTCATATTTCCTAATTAGGTTTTATTAGAGTGCTTTGACTGTTGGACCTTGTTTGACTTTTTGAGAGTAATTTGGTAAACCCTTCGAAAAGTCCTAGCTAACATGCTTGCATGTGTGTGCACCCTCATGAAATGTGTAGATAATTTCTCGTAGAACAAAAGATGTCATAGGCCGGTTTCATGATTTTGAGTGGATCGTGTTGAAAAAGTCAAAGTTCGATTGATTTGAGGGTGATTTAGGGTTTGCTCTAACCCCGGACTGGTTTTGCTTCGATTGCTCGTAGTTTCAAATCGAGGCCGAGTTTGGAGAAACTTTGTATATGTGTTTTGCTCAGAATTTCGCAAGGAACGTTTCGTTCAATTGGAGCTTTTGCTAAATCAGCACGGATCTCGATGCACGGGTTAAAATAGCTTGATTAGGGTTTTGTTTCAGGTCTTTAGTGACGCTTGGACGTTCCCTGTCTCTCGTTGACCGGCCGACCCGGCTTTGTCGCGATCGCCGCCGCCCCACGCGCCCCGGCGGGCGCGCCTCGCCTCCCCTCCCTCGCTTCTGCGGCGCCGCGCCTTGGAAGGGAAGCCAAACCGCGCCTCACACTCCACTCCATCCTCCCCGCTCCCTCCCTTGCCGCCCAAGCCAAGCCGAGTAGCAAAGAAAAAGCGCCGCCGCGGGCCACCATCGCCGCCGCCGCCGGCGTCAAACACCGTCACCACCGCGTCCCCGCCCCGTGCCCGGTCCAGCTCGAAGCTCGCTCACGCCCCCATCACCTCTCGACTCGCTAGGAGCAGCCCAGGACCGAAGGTAGGGCCCAATCGGGGCGGATTTCGGCTCGCCGGAAAATCCAAATGTCACGACGCGCCGCCCGCCGATGCTGCTCGTCGTCGTTTTTTCCCGATGTTGAGTACTCACGGGTTAATTCCCGATGTTGCGGGTGATCCATCTAGCATGATTCGTTCCAGTTGTGATGTGATGTGGTCAAGAATAATGCCTAGGGCATGGCGATCTCCATATTCCCCTCGTCTCTTTGCTATTACGGGGTTGACATTATATTGGCACTATCTTATTTTATTCCGCTGTACAACTATTTTGTTTTCGAAAGCTATTGCTTCCGCACTCTGAATTACTTTGAAATAAATATGTACATCGCACTCGATTAATATATATTGAATTTGGTTTGAGATACCGCGGATTGGAACTACCGAGCTCAACGATCCTGTTGTATTGTTGATGAGTTTGAAATCACTCGAGATTTCCGAATACCGGGTTTATATGGACTCAAGTGTAGATCTGCGATTGCTTCGGTAATTGCGAATTATACTTGATTTCTTATAAATTGGTCGGCTCTGTCACAAATGGCATCGAGCTTAGTTCAATACTTAACAATCCAATCCGGTATTTAAATTAAAATGAACCACTAATCTGCTTGCGAAAATTTTACGAAACAAAATCTTTTCAGTGGTGTGAGTAAAAGATTTGCAAAATTAATAGTACCATGGTCATACCCTTATGCCCAATTAAGGACAGTCAGGTGGCCTCACTAACTTGGGATGGGTTTATTGCATCATATTTGGTTGTTTGTGCTTGGTTGCCGTGCGGCCAGTAGTACGGGGCTACTCACTTGAGTAGTCATGAATGGATCGAAATACCTCTACGCCTCAGGTAAATGGTGTTCATTGCCTCTAAGCCCAAGGTAAGATGTGAGCTGTGAGAGCATGATCGGACAACCGCCGGTCTAGGGGGTAAAAATAAAATGTTTTGAGAGCTCCGTGGTCGGGTAGTGCCCCTGTAGACTTGTGTATGGGTACACAGGTGTGCCGGGTGTAAAAGGTGTTTTTCCGCATGGTATGCGATGTCGTCGGGTGGACCTGACGAAGCAGGTATATGCAATTTAAATTCGTACATTGCATAAATATACTGTGGGCTGAGATGAAATTGCAGGTACACTAACTACGCAAAACGTGTAGATCGACTAGATACGAATTATTTTCTTTTGAGAGAACGCTAGATGTGACACCACTTATACGAGTAGTATCTTATCTTTCCTATTCTGTGAGGACGTAAGATACGCTCATCCATCATGTCATTCATGCATCCGCATCAATAAAATGAAATAGAAGTATTTCTTTTCTTACCCTTATTCTGTCTCTCCCCCTTAGTGAGTCCTTGTCCCGTTTGTTGGAACTGACCAATCTCGTTCTCAATCTCACACAATCTTCAAAATCTTGCTACAATTGGCTCCCGCATATCAGACACGCAGTAATACCAGTGGAGACAAGTTGTTCGTATACACACGGTATTGTAGGTGGTTAAGCGGATCGTATAGAGACCTCAAACCATAGATGACCGCACCCTAGGCAAACCGGATCATCACTAGAATTAATCTTTCCATCCCTGCCCTACCTTTTAACCCAGTTTGGAGAAGTTGGAATATCACCTAGTACGAACTGTCACCTAAGAAGTTGCCAACAATGCTATAGGCCGTACCCTAAATAAGTTGGATGTTGGAACAATCGAGGCTTTGCTTGAGATAGCTACTTCCTGTTGCATCAGAATGGACCGTTGTTACCACTTGCCAACAGAAAGAAGAAGATGATGAAGGCGTATAACCCCAATTTGCAGAACTAGAGATGAAGCTCAAATTGGAGATGACAACGACAAGGACGTTAGAAATGCCCCATTGTCCCACCGAGTGTCATTGCTGCCGTCCATCTCTTTTGATTACGCTAGATATTAGCTAGTATGCCCTATCATAGGAGATATGAGCTTATCACTAGTCGCCAGATACCTATTCCTACCCTTAGTGTCCCTATTTTGGCAAGAGACTATCAACACTGAAGACCTTGAAGTAATCAGACTCTACAGATGTAAATTGAGCCCTTGAAGAAATTAATGGAAGAGTTCCATTTTGGTGAAGCAATGTGCGTGATTTCGATATCATGGTCATGGTGACTATATCGAACCTTGGATTATGCGTACATTGGATGGAGAAGTTGATTGGCTACATAATCCGTATCGACCATGATTATTGCGATGATGGGTGCGATGCCATTGGATTTATGGTTACCTTTATTGGTTGAATGAATTTATTATCGCAATAAATTCGGCGTAACTTTAAATTCGATGCATTTACACTATATCAACATCATCTGAGAATTATTATTGGTTGGATTATGCAGATGGTTAAAACACGCTCAGGTGCTGGAGGGAGCAACCAACCGCCACCACCACCTCCTGTCAACCAGGAATAGTTCTTTAACGAGTTTCTAGGTGAGTTGCGCAACATCTCGCGCAACACTGCACAGGGTGGAGGAAATCGTGACAATGATGCAGAAGTTAGGCTCCGTTCATACAAGGAATTTAAGATCACTGATCCACCTAAGTTCACGCAGTCTAGTGAACCAACTGAAGCGGAAGAATGGATGGTTTCAGTTGAGGAAAAGTTCAGATTGTTGGAGTTGACTGAGGTGCAGAAGGCTGATTTTGCCGCTCATTTGCTTGAAGGACCTGCCGGAATTTGGTGGAGAAATCATCGTGCCACCTACCCAGTTAATACTCTTATTACTTGGGATATGTTCACGGCAGCTTTCCGTAAAGCTTATATTCACCCTAGTGTGATTGCTAAGAAGTTGGGAGAATTTATCAAGCTCAATCAAGATGACAAGACCGTCACTAAATACCTTGAAGATTTCAACCGTTTGTCCCGGTATGCACCAGATATGGTGGACACGGAAGAGAAGAAAATAGCAAGTTTTAGAAGAGGGCTTAATCTCAAGATGCAGAAGACTATTGGAGCCCCATTTAGAACAAGCTTCAATGGGTTCGTCAACGACTGCTTGTTGCAAGAGGAGAGCAACAATGCATATGCTGCTACCAAGAGCAAGAAGAGACCAATTGAGTCTAGCTCAGGTCAGAACAAGGTTCTAATTTTTAATCATCCAGGCTACCACCAACCAGCTGCCCCACTACAAGAAGAGCCGCAGTCTGAGAGTTCTCGCTACAGGAAGGCTCATGTTACGCTTGCTCCAGGAGCCGAGGCAGATCTTGTTGGATATAGTGTTTCTACCCTCAAAAAGTGTTATAATTGTGGGACACTAGGACATTTTTCTAGGTTTTGCCCACAACCCAAGAGTAACCAACCCTACAGGCAGAAGATTGGACAAGTGCACTCCACCAATATTGAAGAGAGTCCGGAAGGAGAGTCGGTAACCGCTGGTACTTGCTTAGTCAACAATCACAATGCTGTTGTATTGTTTGACTCTGGATCGTCTCATTCTTTTATGAGCGAAGCTTTTGCACAAGAACACAATGAGTAGATATCGGATTTGGGTTATGGTTATCGTATTAGCTCAGCAGGAGCTGATCAACTTACCAGGAGGGTTGTCAGAAATGTGCAAATAAAAGTTGGAGACTTAGAGATCATAACTTCCCTAATAGTATTACCCGGACTGAGTTTGGATGTCATTTTGGGTATGAATTGGATGAAGACATGGGGAGTAATTATAGACACCCTGAATAGGGTCATCCTTTTGAAAGATCCCCATGATGGAAAGGAGCATCAGATCATTCTTCCCCAAACACCCAATCTAAATCGTGTCTCAGCTGCTCTACAAGTTACCCGTATCTCAGATATACCAGTGGTATGTGAGTTCCCTGATGTTTTTCCAGAAGACTTACCGGGATTACCACCAGACAGAGATGTAGAGTTTGCCATAGAACTTCTACCAGGAACACCACCAATCTCCAGAAGGCCATTGTTGGCGGTCATTATCGAGTATTTCATACCGCCAACCTTTATCCAATTCATGAGAAAGGGGCAAACTTATGTTACATATACCTTTACTTCTAACCTAGTTCCACTTGTATTCGTAAAAATTATGTTTTGCGGTATAAGAGTGGAAACAGTACAAAGTCACAAATAAATTAGAAAGCGTATTGAATAAAAGACGCCAAGGAGTGGATCAATCAAGAGGACCAAACCCTCACAAGCACAATTTGGCCCATGCACCATCATAGGCCCAACGTTTGAAGGACAAAACGCGCAGGAATGAGAAGGCCGGGGCCGGAGGCCCAGCCCAGGGGGGGGGCCGGCGCAAATTTTAAGCCCTCTGTTCCCCCCCCCTCTCTGGCGGTTTGGAGCGGTTTTCACTCGGCGGTTGCATGCGGTGCAAGGTTTCGTTCCCGCCAAAGAAGACCTCAAAGCAAGGAGAGCCCTCCATTCACTTCTCCTCTCCACTATATAAAGAGAGGCACCCCCTCACACACACACACACACACACACACAACACACATTACACATTGTTACATCCTCACCTTGAGCTCTACTCTCTCCACTTCATTAGTTTAGTAGTAGGATTCGAGTTAGGCAAAAGCTTCAAGGAGGGCTTGTCTCCTTGGAAGGATCTTTTGGTAATTTACTATGAAGTTCTTTCCTTTATTCAAGTCTCATTATTTATATCGCAATGCATATAAACTAGAGTATAGTTATCCTCATGTTATATTCATATTGTGCCAACTAGAGTATAGTTAGTATCATGTGAAATTTAACATGATTAACTTTAGGCTAATTGAATCATATATCGTTCTTGGAACGTAGTAGAACTAAGCTCGGGTGATGGTCCGTGTACCTTCGGGTTTACCTTTACTCTTGTCATGTCGATCCGTAGGGCTCGGGGTACCTAGGGGGTTTAGGTAGTTTTCTATAAACGTAAAGCGTGGTGCTTAGGTCTATAGAGAATCATCTCGGGAAATGCCGGCATCCCACGGTAGTGAGGTAGGCGGCGCATGGTGGTGACAAATCTGTTCGTCCTTCGCACTCCTCCACGTCCGGGTGTCGGGTTGAGTCTTATCAAGTGTCACCGGGCCGGCATATACCAGCCGCAGGCATATCCTCATCACTTTAGCCCATCTCTCGCAATGAACCATGAATGACATATGTAGACTATAGTCCGACGCATTGGCGATATTAGAATAGCCAACTCAACATAGATTTTTTCCTTTCTTGTTATTTCCTATTTATTCCTTCTAGTGCTCAAGAAGTGTGTGTGTCACCACTATCTCCAATATTATTGTCACTTACCCCCGTACATGATTAGTGGCTATCCATACATACATTGTGGGCTATCATCATCATACTAAATCTAAACCTGCCTTCCCATGGGAAAATATAAATGAACGATACCCGAATACTCCCGGTGAAATGCTACGATGATAGATCCGTGCGCTTTGCGGGTTGACCCTTGCAATATTCAATTTATCTATCACCGGCGCTCTCGACGTTATCATTAAGGATAATATTTATTCTTAGTGATTGCGTTAAGAAACGCCAACAAGCATTTCTCGGCCGCCGTTGGGGAAGGCAAGGTTAAAAAGAAAAAAATATTAATAAAGATGATCATAACCACATGTATGGATGATAGCCCTAATCTTTGCGGGGGTAACTCTTGTTTTCTTCCCTGTTGTGGATGAAAACAGGGATAGTGTATGACTGGTCGCAACTTTTGCCGAATAACTTCGCCGACAATCCGAGAGACCGCCGAAGGAGTCGGGCTCGGGCCATTCTTCCCGTCATCACTCCCCGAGGAGGTTGCACCTGTCATCCAAGTACCATCTTCATCAACACTCATGGCCACCAAGACACTCGCGACTACTCGTCCCCCGTTGTGGGCAATGTCCCGCTTGGCCCCCGTGTCAACTTGGGCGACAAGAACTTTGAGATAAGGGACCGCCTCATCACGATGGTACAAGCAAGTCCATTCTCAGGACTGCCAAGCGAGGACGCAAATGCTCATCTCCGTAACTTCTTGGAGCCGTGCGACACAATCGTCATCAAGGACGTTGAGACAGATGCAATCGTTCCGCTTGTTTCCCTTCTCCCTTGTGGGGAAAGCAAAGCAATGGTTCTACAAGGACAAGGAGGTCATCGGCACTTGGAGTAAATGCTCCACCGCATTCCTCAAGAAGGTTCTTCCCAATGGGCAAAACCAATGCCCTGCGGGCAAGAATTTCAATTTTCGCCAGACAACAATGGAACCCATACCGAGGCGTGGGAGAGGCCGCAAGAGTACATCCTCGCCGCCTCGCACCATGGCATGGAGAAGTGGCTCGTCCTTCGAGAACTTCTACAATGGTCTTACGACCATGTCGAAGGGCCACATAGATGCTTTGCTAGAGGGGCGTTCTTATCCCTCACTTTGTTGAGAAAGCGTAAGCGCTCATCAAGAAGATGATCGAGAACCAAGGCCGGGGAGAAGAACGGGCCCCTCGAAAAAAACAAAAAAGGTATGCACATAGTAAAGGAGACAGATCGCTTGCTTTGCAAGATCGATCTCCTCATGAAAAAGACTGGGCGACCAAGCTCCGTCAAGCGGTGCTACACTCCCCATGGACTCACATATGACATGTGAAGTCTCGTGGAGAGGTTGGACATTCGGGAGACTTGTCGAGAAGAAGTAGCCTACGCCAACAACGGATTTCGTCCGTAATAACAATGGGTGGAACAATCGAATAGCCCACAAGGAGGTAACAATTACAATTCGAATTACAATTCCAATTTCAATTCCAATCAACCCTCCTTGAAAGATTTAGTTTACGGCCAAGCTAAGATTAATGAAAGTCTAAACAAGAAATTATCTTTCAATGACAAAATGCTTGAAAATGTAAACACAAAACTAGAAACCCTATCTTCTACAAAGAAAAGAATCAATTGAGCTTTAATAAAATGATAGAAACCCAAATAGCTCAATTAATCTGCTGCGGTTGCACCCAACATGGGAAAGGACTCACCGAAGCCGAGGGCCCCATTGAATCCGTTAACATGGTAACAATAAACAACCACACCAGAAACGGGGTTATACCGGATGTCGTTGTGGACTCACCTTTTGCGAGAAAGAAGGAGGATCCGGGGAGCCCAACAATCACCGCTCAATAGGCCCATACACGTTCGCAACGCCATCGTGATCTAGGGGCAAGTGTCAACATCATGTCAAAGAAGGCCAATGACACACTCCTACACTTCCCATTATCCCGCACCAAGACCAAACTCGAATGGCGGATCAAACAAAGTAATAAAGCCGTAAGGGATTCTTCGAGACATTCGGTAAGGGTGAAGAATAGCTACGTCCCCCACGGACTTCATCGTCGCCGACATGGGAGAAGAAGATCACGTAGCATTGTTGTTGGGGAGACCGTTCCTCAACACAACAAACGCTACTATCCATGTTGGCAAGGGAAGGGTCGACTTTTCGAATTCAAGGACAGTGGTCCAATGCCTATTCAATGGATACAACCGGAAGAAATCCCGAAAAAGAAAAAGGTTGAACCCCAAGCAAAGACAAATCAAGGCAAAAGGACCCCGTGAACGTGCATCTACGACACAAAACCAAAGAGAAAGTACACTGTTCTCGCCAAGAAGGAGGAGGAACGTACCCCCGCAAACCCGAAAAAGATTCAAGAAGAAATAAAGTCGCCATCGCCTACCACGCCACCATCCAAAAATACGAAGAAGGCATGGTGTGTGAAGCGTGCCTAAAGGTAAGCTTCACTAAAGGTAAGAAATAAATATTTTCCTTCTATAAATTTATTTTCCTCATATGAAATTATTTTCAAAACCTCTTTAATTAATTAATTTCCTTTTTTATTACCATATTCTTTAATATTAAAAAGAATTCCTTTTCATATTTTAATCCCATTGCCATATTTCCCATGTCAATTAAAATATAAAAATAATAATACAAATAAAATATATATATTGATAAGATTTTATAAATAATGCCATACTCAATAAAACTTTATTCCAAAAAAATTCTTAAACATTTATAAAATGAGAGAAAACGAAAAAACAAAGTTTCGGGTCGAACCCGACCGTTGCAATTTCTTGCACAACGGTCGGATTCGACCGCTTGAACACACCCGCCAAAGCAGGGGCGATAGAGGGCCTGAGGGCCGAGGATGGGGCCGGGCCGCCGCCCCCCCGGCGCCTCCTCGCCACGGGCCAAACGGCCACATCGCCTAGCCGTTGCCCTCGTCCCGAAAGTGTCGGGGTGCATCGGGCTATAAATTCGCGAGGCGGCCGGAGAACTCTCCACCCCTCTCATTCTCACTCCCTCACTCTCTCATTTTGCTACTTGCTCACTTCTTGCACTCCACAAAGCATTCCCAAGCTCTAGTGCAAGAACACCAAAGACTCTCTCTCTCACAAGCTCTCTCTCCCAAGTTCTCTCCAAGAGTAAGCACTTGTTTCCATTCCGTTCGCTTTTTGTTCGCTAACATGTTCAGGAAAGCGGCAAGCGTGATCAAGAAGGGCGTGAGAAGAAGCGCGAGGCTCTCCCAAGGAAGTTCGGGTACACACTTCGACAACGCCGAAGCATACGAAGAAGACGCACCCTTGCAAGAGCAAGAGCAAGAACAAGCACCCACGGGGATGACGATCGAGGAAGCCGATGCACCGCACCTCGACCTGGAAGGAGAACGGGAGATGCAAGCCTACAACATCCTCAAGAACCGAGACTTTGCTCCCGCTCCTCGCTTCCCCGACGACGTCCTCGAAAAACTAGGTATGGACAACGAATTCTCCATCATTTGGAAAACTGTCGGATGGTCCGGGATTGCTCCCCTGGATGAGCCAGGCTCTCGCCTCCTCACCATCCAATTTCTAGGATCTTTGGAAGTTCATGATCAGGGTGTTAGCTTCAGACTTTTTGGTAAATATCACTATTACACTTGGCAAGAACTAGCTAGGCACATAGGCTTTGATGCTAAGAAATGTTGCACAAACCTAGCTGTTGCTTTACCAGATTTTAATCGTGCCGCCTTTTTCACTGAAATCTCCACCATAGTTCCTACAGATCTTAGGTTTCGTCCTACTAATGCCAACATACATCACCCAACATTGAAATTTTTGCAAAAATGGATTGCCATAACTTTGTTCCCTAGGAAAGAGTTTCGTCGTCTTTTGGATGTTGAGATGCAATGCCTCTATGCCATAGTTCACAAGAGAAAGATTGCTCCTGTAAAAGAAATCATAAAATGCATGCTTAGCAATTTTAAACAATCCACACCTGTTTATTGTACCTCTCTTGTGACAAGGATTGCTAGTAACATTGGTGCATTGCAAGGCGAGAATGTCACATACCTAGATACTCCACCTCTGAAATTTCATTATCACACCTTTGCAAGGGCACATAATAAAATTTGATGAGAATGACCACGAGAAGATTATCTATTATTTTTCGGGATATATAAATGAGATTCCGCTCCCTAACCCGAACTCTCATTATATAAATCCCCATCACTCACCTTCGCTCTAGTTGAGCTAGACGAAGCACGCAGGAGTTCTGTTTCTCGCAGGTCATCACGAAGGAGAGCTACGGGTGAGGCTAGTGGTTCACAGATGCCACAGCCTACACCCGTACCAGTACCCACGCCCGGGTTCTTTACACCAACGCTGAACCCCGGGCTCACACCCACCTTGCAGTATGAGGGGATGTTCACACCTCATCCGCACCAAGCGGTGAGGGTCGAGATGGCATGAGACACACACAGTGTCCTCCGACTCCGAAGGGATGCCACCACCACGTCACTCTACGGTGGACCCCAGAACGCTCCAAGAGATCAACACCCAACTCGAGAATGTGGAACTCCGCACAGGTGAGATTGCGCAGTCACTCACTGGTTTTGTGCAGGTTTCCAATCAACGCCATCAGCAGTACCTGCAACACCAAGAAGAGGAGGCGAACGGAGACGGCAGGAGCACGAGGCACGCTTATGCGTTACGCGCCACATGGGGTACTACCCCTAACCCATAGGCCATCATCCTAGCTTGGGGAGGACCCCCACGGAGGTAAGTACCTACCTCCCCCTATCATTTTATTTTATCTCTTAGTTTTTCATTTTTATTTCCTTTAAATAATAATAATAACAATATATATATGAAAAAAGAACAAAAATATGATTCCACTCCAATATGTAGTATAAGGATGCTTAATTTCTCTGAAGTTGAAATGATGAATAGTTGCTCTGTCTATAATTCAATTTGCACCTAGTTCATAACATTGTATTCCCCAATGTTTAAGTTTATTGGCTTAACTTGTCTTGTCCTAAAACTTAATGATTTGTGGGTATGCAAACACATGATTCTTCTCGAAGCTATTGCCGGATATGATATGGTAAAAATAGAATCTACTATGATTTTATTCTAAGAGAGATTCATCATTCGAGAATAATTTCCAAAATTCCTTAACGATCAAAATTCTCATGATAGCCTTGTGTGAGAGACACTGTCTTACGCTTTTGATCAAGATTCACATTCACATTGCCAAAAATAGGTTATGGGCTAAGCTAGAAAAAATGGACGTGTGTCCGAAAAAAATAAAACAATGGGTACTTCGATACCCGCCTCTAAAAAAAAAAAAGAAGAAGAGAGAAGAATAATGGACAAGTGTCCGAGGGCGAGTAGAGCCCACTTCTCTAAAAAAAATAAATAAGAGCTAGCCCATACCTTATCAAAAAAGAAATAAAATTTCACTTGCACATCTTGATCAAGGCTTATGACTTGTTTCTCCTTATGGTTTGCACACCGAGATGATTTAAGGAATCATTACAAAAATCTCCGCATGAATGATCAATCAAAGAATGAATGACTAGTATTTCTATGAAAACCGTTCTATCTTGCAATAACCCAAGAGTTTGGAGAATGTTATAAGCCCCATATGATTTAAGTAAACAAGGATAGATAAAAATGCCAATTTATTTAAACAACGGAAGAATACTTTATTATGAGCATGGTACATTTTGAAATATATCGGCATTGTAGCAACTCCCGATCAACAACCAAACACTTAGCTATTTGCTCGGGACGAGCAAAGGTTAAGCTTGGGGACTTGTTGGCGGTCATTATTGAGTATTTTATACCGCCAACCTTTATCCAATTCATGAGAAAGGGGCAAACTTATGTTACATATACCTTTACTTCTAACCTAGTTCCACTTGTATTCGTAGAAATTATGTTTTGCAGGTATAAGAGTGGAAATAGGTACAAAGTCGTCAAATAAATTAGAAAGCGTATTGAATAAAAGATGCCAAGGAGTGGATCAATCAAGAGGACCAAACCCCGCGCACAATTTGGCCCATGCACCATCATAGGCCCAACGTTTGAAGGACAAAACGCGCAAGAGGAGAAGGCGGGGGCCGGGAGGCCCCGAGGGCCCGGCCCCTGGCGGGGCGGCGCAAATTTTCGCCCTCTGTTCCCGCCCTTTCTCGGGCGGTTTGGAGCGGTTTTCACTGGCGGTTGCATGCAGTGCAAGGTTTCGTTCCCGCCAAGAAGACCTCGAAGCAAGGAGAGCCCTCCATTCACTTCTCCTCTCCACTATATAAAGAGAGGCACCCCCTCACACACACACACACACACACACACACAACACATTACACATTGTTACATCCTCACCTTGAGCTCTACTCTCTCCACTTCATTAGTTTAGTAGTAGGATTCGAAGTTAGGCAAAGCTTCAAGGAGGGCTTGTCTCCTTGGAAGGATCTTTTGGTAATTTACTATGAAGTTCTTTCCTTTATTCAAGTCTCATTATTTATATCGCAATGCATATGAACTAGAGTATAGTTATCCTCATGTTATATTCATATTGTGCCAACTAGAGTATAGTTAGTATCATGTGAAATTTAACATGATTAACTTTAGGCTAATTGAATCATATATCGTTCTTGGAACGTAGTAGAACTAAGCTCGGGTGATGGTCTGGTGTACCTTCGGGTTTACCTTTACTCTTGTCATGTCGATCCGTAGGGTCGGGGGTACCTAGGGGGTTTAGGTAGTTTTCTATAAACGTAAGCGTGGTGCTTAGGTCTATAGAGAATCATCCGGGAAATGCCTAGGCATCCCACGGTAGTGAGGTAGGCGGCAGATGGTGACAGCCTCTGTTCATCCTTCGCACTCCTCCACGTCCGGTGTCGGGTTGGAGTCTTATCAAGTGTCACCGGCCGGCATATACCACCACCAGGCATCTCCTCATCACTTTAGCCCATCTCTCGCAATGAACCATGAATGACATATGTAGACTATAGTCTCGACGCATTGGCGATATTAGAATAGCCAACTCAACATAGATTTTTCCTTTCTTGTTATTTCCTATTTATTCCTTCTAGTGCTCAAGAAGTGTGTGTGTCACCACTATCTCCAATATTATTGTCACTTACCCCTGTACATGATTAGTGGCTATCCATACATACATTGTGGGCTATCATCATCATATTAAATCTAAACCTGCCTTCCCATGGGAAAATATAAATGAACGATACCCGAATACTCCCGGGTGAAATGCTACGATGATAGATCCGTGCGCTTGCGGGTTGACCCTTGCAATATTCAATTTATCTATCACCTGGCGCTCTCTCGACGTTATCATTAAGGATAATATTTATTCTTAGTGATTGCGTTAAGAAACGCCAACAACCATATAGGATGCCGCCCCATGAATTGCCCGAGTTGAAAGTTCAGATACAAGAATTGCTAGATAAAGGTTTGATCAGACCAAGTTCATCACCATGGGGATGTCCTGCTCTGTTTGTGAAGAAGAAGGACCAATCTTTGAGGATGTGTGTGGATTACCGACCACTCAATGCGGTGACAGTTAAGAACAAGTATCCTTTGCCACGCATTGACATTCTCTTTGATCAGTTGTCCAAGGCTAAGGTTTTCTCCAAGATTGATCTTCGTTCGGGCTATCATCAGATCAAAATCAGACCACAAGATATTCTGAAGACTGCTTTCTCAACCAAATATGGGTTGTATGAGTATCTTGTCATGTCCTTTGGCTTGACAAATGCTCCAGCTCATTTTATGTGCCTGATGAATTCGGTATTCATGCCCGAGTTAGACAAATTCGTGGTCGTGTTTATCGATGACATTTTGGTATACTCAATGAATGAAGAAGACCATGCAGCGCATCTAAGGATAGTGTTAGCTAGGCTCAGAGAGCACAAACTGTATGCTAAGTTTAGCAAATGTGAGTTTTGGTTGAAGAAGGTACAATTTCTTGGACATGTCCTATCGAAGATGGAATTTCAGTGGATCCAAGCAAGGTTCAAGAAGTCATGGATTGGAAGGCGCCGACCTCTCATTCGTAGATTCGGAGTTTTCTTGGGTTAGCCGGGTACTATCGTGGATTTATACCCGACTTTTCTAAGATCGCCAAACCCATGACAAGGTTATTGCAGAAGGATGAGGGGTTTGTGTGGACACCGGAGTGTGAGACAGCTTTTCATACATTATGAGGGTTGTTAACAACCGCTCCAGTGCTTGCACAACCAGATATAGAGAAACCTTTTGATGTGTTTTGCGATGCATGTGATACAGGTCTAGGATGTGTACTCATGCAAGAAGGAAGAGTGATTGCCTATGCATCACGACAATTACGCAAACACGAAGTGAATTACCCAACTCATGATTTGGAGTTAGCAGCCGTAGTGCATGCCTTGAAGATTTGGCGCCATTATCTGCTTGGAAATGTGTGCCATATTTATGCGGATGATAAGAGTTCAAGTATATCTTCACCCAAGATCAGTGAACATGAGGCAAAGAAGATGGTTGGAGTTAATCAAAGATTACAATTTGGAGGTACATGACCACCCTGCAAGGCGAAATGTCGTTCTGCGGCCGCCTTGAGCCGGAAGGCACATTGTACCGTTCAAAGAACCATTGCCGAAGAGAAGTTTAACTTAATGCACCCCGCAGTCTTATATAACATTCAAGTGCAAAAATCTCTAGAGGCGAGGATAATTGAATTGTAGAAATCAGACAAAGGTATCTCCTTTATCAAGAAGAAGCTAGAGAAAGAACCAAGTGAACATTTTAGAGTTGATGAGAATGATGTTTTATGGTATGACAACCGTTTAGTTGTGCCCAAGGATAAGGAGCTCAGAGATCAGATTTTGACAGAAGCACATTCTTCTACCCTATCAAATCATCCGGGCAGCAACAAGATGTATAGAGAATTGAGGTCCAGTTTTTGGTGGACTAAAATGAGGAAAGAAATTGCAGCTCATGTAGCGAAGTGTGACAACTGTTGTAGAGTAAAGGCCATTCACATGAAACCTGCCGGATTGATACAACCTTTACCTACCTCTGATGGGAAATGGGATAACATCACTATGGATCTCATTGTTGGACTTCCACGTACCCCGCAAGGATTTGATACTATTTGGGTAATTGTGGATAGACTGACCAAAGTAGCGCATTTTATCCCAATCAACATTAGCTATGAACCACATAAGTACGCAGAGATCTACATTTCTCAGGTAGTTCGTCTACATGGTTTACCCAAGAGCATAGTGTCTGACCGAGGATCAAAGTGGACCGATAAATTTTGGGAGTGCTTACAAAAAGCCTTAGACACAAAACTACTTCGTAGCTCAGCATGCCAACCGCAAACCACTGGACAAATCGAACAAGTAAATCTGATTTTAGAAGACATGCTGAGTGCATGTGTTTTATCTGCTAAAGGCCCATGGGATAAATGGCTACCATTTGCAGAGTTCTCCTACAACAACAGCTATCAAGCAAGTATCAAGATGGTCCCATTTGAAGCTTTATATGGTAGAAAGTGTAGAACACTTCGAATTGGGTTGAAACAGGAGATAGAACCTACTACGGTATCGACCTCATTGATGAAGCAGAACAGAAGGTTAGAACAGTGCAGAAACATATAGTTGCAGCTCAAGCCCGCCAGAAAAGCTATGCTGACAAGCGTCAGGAATTTTTGGAATTTAGAGTCGGTGATTTTGTGTATCTTAAAGTGTCACCGATGAAGAGAGTGCAACGCTTTGGAGTTAAAAGAAAGTTAGCACCTAGATTTGTAGGTCCATATCATATTGTTGCTAGAAAAGGAAAAGTGGCCTACCAGTTATAGCTACCGAATGAATTGGGATCAGTCTTTGATGTCTTCCATGTGTCTCAATTGAAGAAATGGTTGAGAGTGCACAAGAACGCATTCCAAAATCCCGAAATGCTGAAGTGGATTCTGACCTGACTTATTTTGAAGAACCAGTCGAGATCTTAGACACCAAAGAGAGAGTGACACGTAACAAGGTGGTGAAGTTATACAAAGTTCTATGGAGTAATCATGGAGAGAATGACGCTACATGGGAGAATGAGGAATATCTTCGCGAAGTCTATCCTATGTTTCTTAGCAGACGGTTAGTACTACCAAATCTCGGGACGAGATTTTCTTAAGGGGGTAGATTTGTAACACCCTGTTTTTAAGCATGTCATTAGCATCAGCATTTCATGAGCATAAATCATCATTTAGTAATATGCATTCATGCACATGAAATGATAGAGTTCATTTATATGTTTATTTTTATCCAATTTGCTTGCTATGCTTTGCCTCGTCATTTCATGTATGAAATGTTTGCATATTTAGTTGTTTACTCTTTATTTATTCTTAGTGATGATCATAGGAGGTGTTAGAGCATATTTCATGTTGGTCATATTTCCTAATTAGGTTTTATTAGAGTGCTTTGACTGTGTTGGACCTTGTTTGACTTTTGAGAGTAATTTGGTAAACCCTTCGAAAAGTCCTAGCTAACATGCTTGCATGTGTGTTTATATTTATCTAGATTTATTGCAATATATGCCATGTTTTAGGGTTAATGCATATCTAATTCTTGGTGCATGATAAAATAGTGGTGCCTGTACAAAATGTTCATGTTTTTGGATTTAGAGTCTAGGAAAAATATCATATATACCATGTTCTGTTGAAGAAATGTGATTTTTGATTTATGAGCTATTTACCATGCTTGCTTAGAAAATTCATAGAAAAATAATTACTAGGGTTTTTGCCATGATAATTTTTGTACATGCTTTGGTTACTGTTATGTAGCTTTTCATACTCAGAAATCTGTTGTCGACACTTTTCATAGTACAAAGTATTTTCATGCCTAGTTTTCATGCTAGCTTGCCATTTTTGTGTAGGACAGTATATGCATGAGTTTGCCCTGAAATTTTTATGGTAGGTATGTTAGACCAGTAGGATGCTCTGGTAATTTTTGTAGCTTTTTCTAAGGTGGTTTCATGTTTATCATATTTATGTTGCATGGAAATTAGCCTAGAAATGTATGTTTATATTAGAGTAATTTGTGTTGGTAATTTTATTAGTTGTTCCTAGCATGGATAGGACCTGTTGGTTATGGTTGATTTGCTGGTATTGTGTTTTTGGTAAACTAGTTTAATTCTAGCTTTTATATTTAAAGTGTGCTTATGTAGTGGTTATTTTAGGGAATGTCATTTCATGTGCTTTAGTTTATCCTTTGGCTTGACCGTAGGTTTGTTAGGTAGATTTTAACCTTATTTACTTGCTGTTCAAGTTTGAGAAGAGTTGCATGTTTAGTTTGCAAGTTATAGGTGTTGCATGTTGCTTGTTAGGTGAAAATAGAGCCTCTGTAATTGCTGTTTTCGAGGCTGTAGATGTTAGAATCAAGTCTGGATTATATTGAATGTTTTGTAGATAATTTTGTTAGCTTTCCAACGAGTGTTCGTTTGCTGCATTTGGAGTTATAGAACTCCCCTGTGTGACTGTTTTAGTAACAAAGATGTCTAGCTGCCATTTTCAGCATTTAGTGAAATAGGGTGTTTGCTTGATGTAGGTTACTAGGGTTTCTTGTGTAGTTAAAATTATGTGTTTGCAGAAGAGATATGCACTTATTAGTATCATACATCATAATGCATTCATCCATCATCCTACCTCATTTTATATACTAGCATGTCTCTGTGCATTCGGTTTTTAACTCTTGCATATGCATGCATCATCTCAGGATCGGAGGAGTTAGTTCGGGAGGAGATCAAGGAGCAGGAGGTCAACCTTCATCGTCCCGGAGTGCAGCCAAAAGACCCCACAGGAGAAGGAGGACCGTGACTCCAGCTTCCAGAAGACTCTAACTTCTTCCTGCTACTTTTCTGAAGGCAAGCCCCGGTGCATGCTGAACTTCCTATGCTTTCTCAATTAATTTGTTGAGTCCTTTTATAAATGTTGCATTAAGTATAGGAAGTGATTGAAACCGTTGATGTACATATATCCTTGCTGAAGTTGTTACCCTATCCTATTAGCAGAGTCTAGGTTAAATAAATGCTCAGTTATGATGATTGCAGTAGACAGTGACTTCCGGTCACTTGTGAGGATTATTGTTGGGTTAATCACGTTGGTGGTTAACAAGCTGCTGCTGAGAAATGGACTAATAAAACATGTGAGATTGGATGGATATTGTGGTCTTTCCATCTAATCGATTAAGGACTTGTACTTTGCCGGAATGTGGTCGGAAGTTGAACGTACCTGTTCATATAGTAGGCTCCGCGGAGTCGTGAGCCACGAAGCTCGTGAGAATGCTAGGTGCCGGTACTTGTACGCTTAACGTCCCTCCTTGGTGTAGTCGGTTGGGTTTGATCGGGCGCAAGAAGAGGCGCACGAAACGTCGTTTTCGTTGTCTGCTCACTTGGTGGCTCGAGAGGAGGGGGTTGCCGACAGGTCCGAGACTTTACGTCCCCTAACGTCTTGGGAGTGATCAGGTCTACCTTTGATCTAGTAGGCCTGGTTTATGACAGGGTATTCGCCAGCTGGTCAGTAATCGATTCGAATCGCCATCTCTCCTGGATAGTGAGAACCCGGGGTGCGTCCGCGGCACTGTAGTCTAATATCACAATAATGGTTATTCTTATTCATGCTGCTGATGATAAAATGTTGATCAAGTTACTTATACTATTATTTATATATCGCTGGCATATGTTTTAATCTTGACTATACAGGACTTATGGTTATGTATGTAATAATAACCTTTTAACTTAGAAGAATCTGAGTAGTATGTGTAGGCGCACTAATTAACTTTATTTCTGAAATTAAATGTGAGTCAGCCAGCTCCAGATAAAGCCAAGCATAATCCTTGGAGTCTTTTCCTTATTTTCTGGTTTAAGACGGGTAAGTCTTGCGGAGTACAATTGAGTACTCACGGGTTAATTCCCGATGTTGCAGGTGATCCGTCTAGCATGATTCGTTCCAGTTGTGATGTGTTGTGGCTGAAGAATAATGCCTAGGGCATGGCAGTCTCCATATTCCCTGTCTCTTGCTATTACAGGGTTGACATTATATTGGCACTATCTTATTTTATTCCGCTGTACAACTATTTTGTTTTCGAAAGCTATTGCTTCCGCACTCTGAATTACTTTGAAATAAATGTGTACATCGCACTCTGATTAATATATATTGAATTTGGTTTGAGATACCTGCGGATTGGAACTACTGAGCTCAACGATCCTGTTGTATTGTTGATGAGTTTGAAATCACTCTGAGATTTCCGGAATACCGGGTTTATATGGACTCAAGTGTAGACTGCGATTGTTTCGGTAATTGTGAATTATACTTGATTTCTTATAAATTGGTTGGCTCTGTCACAAGGCACCTACCCAATTTGTTCCTGATGAAGAAGAGGACCAATGAAGAAAGGAACCTGGGAGGGAGAGGATGGCCTTTGGATCCTGCAATGCTTTTGCTAGTTCCAAGTACTTTTAGTTACTTTGTTATATTTCTCTCTCAGAACTACTATCCTATCTCAGTTTATGTAAACTGGAGTTATGTCAAATGTTTAAGTATCAGCTTGCCACAGATGTACCAGAATATTAGTGTGCTACCTCCTGTCTGGTGTACTGCTGCTAATAATAGTGCTTGTTCTGCTAAATTATCTCTGAATGTTGATAGCAGCAATGGGTTTGCTTGTCTGATACAGATCAGTTTCTATCCTTCCCTTTTGACTGGTAATCCTATGGATACCAGAGAGTCTATTTCTGATCATTTGTTTCCCAATGGATAATCGTCTGTGGAACATTTTGTGCTGGAACATAAGGGGTATATCAATGCATCCTCTAAATGGGATGCAGTAAGAAGCAAAATTGAAGAGAGTGCCTGTGCCATCCTATGCCTGCAGAAAACCAAAAGAGAAAACTTTGACATGTCTTATATCAGAAAATTTGCTCCTAGAAGGTTTGATTGTTTTGATTATGTGCCGTCATTAGGTGCATCAGGTGGCATTTTGGTTGTATGGAACAGCTCACTGTTTAAAGGAACAGTCTTTGAAAAGCAACGTTTTGGCATATCCATCAGCTTCCAATCCAATCTCAATAACAAAAAATGGAAACTAACCAATGTTTATGGGCCCTGTGAGGAACTAGACAGAACAAATTTCATTGATTGGTTCAAAGAACATGATATAGAAGATGAAGAAAACTGGTTATTCATGGGTGACTTCAATTTTTATCGATCCCTTGACAACAGAAATAGACCAGGTGGGAATCTAGATGATGCCCTTGTCTTCAATGATGCCATAGGCCATCTTGGTCTAGTGGAGCTTCCTTTAAAAGGAAGATCTTTCACATGGAGTAATATGCAGTCCAACCCCCTCCTTGAATAGCTGGACTGGTTTTTCACCTCAGTCAACTGGACACTGGAGTACCCAAACACAAAGGTGTTGCCTCTTGCCAAGATCACATCAGATCATCTACCATGCAAAATTTCTATTCGTACAAAAATCCCAAAAGCAAATGTCTTCAGATTTGAAAACTACTGGGCTGAGCATGCTGACTTCCTTGATGTAGTTACCAATTCTTGGGGCTCAAGTAGTAGTATCCCTGACAGAGCAAAGTCAATGTCAAAAAAGTTCAAAGACCTAAGGGTAAGATTAAAGAGATGGAGTAAGGGGATTTCAAACCTGAGACTTCTTATCTCTAACTGCAACACAGTAATCAGCATTCTGGATGAGATTGAGGATCACAGAGGTTTGTTCTTCCCTGAAATCAACCTCAGAAATGCAGTCAAAAGGCAAATTAAGACATGGCTAAGATACAAAAACATCTACTGGAGAAACAGATATACAGTCAACAGAATCAAGTTTGGGGATGAATGTACAAAGTTTTTCCATGCCATGGCAACCATATCTTACAGAAGGAACACAATTGCTCAGCTACAAAATGAACAGGGGGCCATGATTGATGACCATGAGGGGAAGGCTGGCCTTCTATGGGCAACATACAGGCAGAGAATGGGGCAATCCACATCTCCAGTGATGAGTTTCAACCTCCAACAGTTAATCAATCCAGTTCAGGGCCTGGAAAGTTTGGTGGAACCCATTCTGACAAATGAAGTGGACAGAGTGGTCAGAAAAATGCCTGCAGATAAAGCCCCTGGACCAGATGGATTTAATGGTCTCTTCCTTAAGAGATGCTAGCAAATCATTAAACAGGATTTCTATTCCCTGTGTCATGATTTTCAACTAGGCTTGGTAAACCTAGAATCCATTAACAAGTCATATATCACTCTAGTGCCCAAGAAGGAAAATCCAGAGTCAGTAAATGACTTTAGACCTACCTCCCTCCTGAACATTTCACTGAAGCTAATAACAAAGATCCTGGCAAATAGACTGCAGGATGTTATCCTGAGACTCATTCATCAGAGCCAATATGGTTTTATCAGATCAAGAACTATACAGGACTGTTTAGCTTGGAGTTTTGAATACATCCATCAATGCAAGCAGTCAAGAAGAAGTATCATCATTCTAAAGCTAGATTTTGAGAAGGCCTTTGACACAGTTGAGCATTCCACCATCTTTCTAATGATGACACACCTTGGGCTTCCTCAAACCTGGATCAACTGGATCAGTGGCATCCTTTCATCAGGCTCTTCTTCAATTTTGCTTAATGGAGTTCCTGGAAAATTTTTCAAATGCAAAAGAGGGGTCAGGCAGGGTGACCCCCTTTCACCACTGCTGTTTGTGCTGGCTGCTGAGCTTCTCCAAGTGTTAATCAACAGAGCTACTGCTGTGGGTCGACTGATCAAGCCATTACCCCAACCTGGTGAAGATTTCCCCATAGTGCAATATGCAGATGATACCCTGCTGTTTATACAAGCAGATTGCACTCAACTGAACTTTCTCAAAGAACTATTGCAGGATTTCTCCTCCTCAACAGGTCTGAATGTTAATTACAGAAAATCACACATGTACCCAATTAACATCAGTAATGAAGATATGGTCACTTTTGCCAACTGTTTTGGCTGTGACATTGGCACTTTACCATTTACATACCTTGGCTTACCCATGGGGACTACAAAGCCAAGAATTGAAGATCTAACCCCCATGATGGACAGAGTGGAAAGAAGGCTATCTGCATGCTCTATCTGGTTAACCTATACTGGTAGGTTAGAGATGCTCAATTCAGCTATTACCCCTATTACCACATATGCAATGTGCTCAATCAAACTGCCTGTGGGGGCAATAGAAAATGTGGATAGGGGGAGGAAACAGTGCTTGTGGAGAGGCAATTCAGAGAAGAAAAAAAGGTGGGAACCTAGTTGCTTGGGAAATAGTGCAATTACCAAAGGAAAAGGGTGGTCTAGGAGTCATAAATCTCAGACTTCATAATGATGCTCTACTTATGAAACACCTTGACAAATTCTACAATAGGGCTGACATCCCTTGGGTAAGGATGATATGGAGCAAATACTATGATGGTAAAGTCCCACATACATCAAGGGAGCTTGGATCATTTTGTTGGAAAGATGTCATGAGATTGAACACATTATACAGAGGCATAGCAAAGTGCAGCATTGGTAGTGGAAAAACAGTTTGTTTCTAGGATGACTTATGGGCAGATACTGTCATGGCCTACTCTTACCCAAGGCTGGCAACTTATGCAAGATATGAGGACTCCTCTGTATTTCAGACTCTCCAAGCTGCAGATCTGGAATCAATATTTGTCCTACCACTGTCAGATGAAGCAATGGAAGAGTTAAATGAATTGCAAACTCAACTACAGATGTTGGACTATGATGAAAGTTTGCAGGACAAATGGTCACCTATCTGGGGGCGTAACTATACTGCAAAGAAATTTTATAACCATGCTTTCATTGGTATAGAAGCCCATGCTGCTTTCAAGGTGATTTGGAAATCAAGATGTATTCCTAGAGTTAAGTTCTTTGCCTGGTTGATATTAGTGGACAGATTAAACACTAAAGACATGCTGCAGAGGAGACACTTCCATCCACAGGGAGGGACAAACTGTGTGCTCTGTCTAACTAACTCTAGAGAGACTATACAACATCTCTTCTTTGAATGCCCCTTTGCACAAGAATGCTGGCAGAAGCTAGGTATAAACTGGAACATGTCGAGAGGCCTACTGGACAGATTTATGGAAGCTAGAACCATCCACTTAATACCTTGCTTCGTGGAGGTGACACTCATTGCAGCATGGGAATTATGGAAAATTAGGAATGACAAGGTCTTTCAGAGAAGGGAACCAAGCTTGCAACTCTGGATGATGAATTTCAAATCCCAATGTCTCCTCCAGTCTGTAAGATTTAAAGTAGATCTAAGATCTTCTTTTTGTGTTTGGGTAGATGCCTTCAGTTAAACTCAATGTATGTATTCCTGTACTCTTTTATAAAATCTAAATAAAGCCTTTTTACTGTGGGGATCTCCCCCACAGTCTTTTTGGTAAAAAAAAAACAGGTCTTCCCGATTGTGCGTTCGGAGGTTCTTCCAGCCGTCACCGAGCTCCACATCGGCCTTAGCGATCTCTTGATTGTTCGAGGCCAGTCACGCTGCGGTGTTCGCTGCTTCAAGGTTGATTGCAACCTTCGTGGGCGTCCAAGGCCCTCCCGGTGTGCTTGACGTGGAACCCTGGTTTCCACAACTTTATAATGCAATATCCATATGTAACCATAGATTGCATTGCATAAGAGACTTCTGATTTTTCATATCTGCACCAGTATCATGTATGTAGAGCTCAAGCTCAGTAGACCAAACGAAAAACATGGTACTGAATGGTGGCAAAAAACACACTTGCCCTGTATTGTTTTATTACATACCAATCCCGTGTTCTCCCTGTGAGAACATGTGAAATTGTCCCAAACTCTTTTGCAAATCATGACACTTGCTCAAACAGGATATCATGGTTTACGTGTTCATTTTCCTTACAAAGCATGGACCGATCAGAGCTGATGTCAGTCTATACAGAAGTGCACAATGTACACCAGATCAATCATAGTCCATCCAGATTTAATCTGTCATTCACATTTCTCTTTGCTCACAGTTCTAGCAAATCAAAGCAGCACAGACCACCTCAACTATTCAACCACTCTCTTCCATGGAGACCTTAAAACTCGTGCAAGGAGTAGGTGGTCCATCAGGCAGCTTTGTCTTCCTCTTCCGGCCAAGAATGGAAGCCTTTTGCAGTCTCACCCACCTGCTCACCATTTCTTGAAACCAGCCATCCATTCTCGAGCAGATTCAAACACTGCACAAATACCAAAAGAAAAGTTTAGCTGTTGGCCTGACGATGATTACCACGGGATATGCTTTCATACCTCGAGCTTCTTCTTTTGTAAGGCGTGGAACAAACTTAGGAACTGTCATCATGGAAGAGCTGTGGGACTTGCTTAGAACCTCTTTGTACCTACTCGTGAATGCATATCGCAAGAACTGGCCAATGCTCTTGTCACTCACCCTGTAAATGTGAAAACACAGGAAAGTAGCAGTATAAATTATCACACATTTTTTTATATGGGAGTGACTAACAAATCTCCTGAACCATAAGGAGGCACTGATATCCCAATTGAAATGGCTCATTGAGGGCATAAACTACCAATCCTCAAGTAATATGAAAGAATTTTATCCTTTACAGGATTTCACACTAGCATTTAGTTTGAGTCCACGGCTTCAATATTCCATAGCAGTATCAACATCCATGAAAATTGACAGAGAAACACAAAGTACACCAAGGTCAGCCAGATATAACATCATTAACATTTGCGCATAAAAAGCTACATCACATATCCAGAGGTAGAGGACCCCGCGTCGCCTCCGCATAGGCGACACGGGCGGCGAACCCTAGCCCGCCGCCACCCCTTTCCTCCCCATCCCTGCCCTCGCTGCCGGAGGAGGCCGCGGGATGCCCGCGCGACTTCCCAGGATGGCGGCGGCGAGGATCTTCGGCCCGGCCGGCGTGCGTGCCCCTCCGTGTGGGGAAGGGCGGCCATGGCGGCTTGGGGCCGCTGCTGCGGGCGGTGCCGGCGGGAGCGGTGGTGTAGGCTGCGGCGGCGGGTGCTGTGCACGGAGGTGCTGCTGCTTGACGCGAGGTGGCGGCATCGGCGCCGAGGTGGCTGCTGCTCGCGTTGGTCTGTTGGTGGCGGGTCAACGGTGGTCGATTCCGGCCGCCGGGGGGGCTCGATCCGCGCGGATCCGGCATGGTGGTGGCCGGATCCGGCGTTCGTCGTCGCTCCCCCTGGTGGTGGCCGCTGCATGTTCTTGGCTGCTTTGCCGGCCGCAGCTGGCTACTTGGCCGGCGATTGCCGGCTTGTGGGGTGGGGGCGCCCGGAGGAGGTGGAGCGGCTCTTCGGCGGCGCCATGGTGGCATGGCCGGCTGTTGTCTTGGCAGGTCTCGGTGCCGTGGCGGGCGGTGCTTTGTCTGCGTGCCGGGCATGGTGGTGGCTACTCCTTCTCGGTGGGGATCGCCGGTGGGGCATCGCGGGGCTGCTGCCCTTTCGGGTGTGGGGGGGCAGCGGAGGGGTTCCCTCCCTCTCTGCTCGTCCCCCTCCTTCCTCTTGATGGTGGCGGCTACATGGCGGTGGCTGGGGTTGTGCTGGCGTTGGGGGGTGGTCTTCGTCTATGCCGTCCCTCCCCCATGCCTCCGACTACCGTCGTGGGGTGGCCGTTATGAAGACGGAGGCCTTGGCGTCCTCGGGGGTGCTGGTCCGGGGCTCTGCTCCAGATCCGGTACCTTCAGGGGGTGGCGGTGCCTGCGACGGGAGCTCGGCCAACAGCGGTGGCGGGCGGCGGCTACGGCTGCGGCGGGCGGATGGTGGACGTACACAGTGGCGGGAGGCTGGTGTTCGGTAGGCGGTCTGGCGGGGTGCTGGCGCAGCTTTGCGGCTGCTCGCGTGGCCGGCGCGTCGACCCCGGTAAGGCTTCTTCGGGACGGCCGGTAGCGGCGTCTTAGTGGCTGGTGGGGTCCCGTCATCTTGACCGATGTCTGTCTTGGGGTCTCTTTGGGCGAAAGCCTAGCGACGGCGACACTTGCGGGTGTCGTTCCCCTGTTGAGGGCGTCGTGTCCCCAGCACGCTCCATGGGTGAGAACCTTGTCCTGCTGTGGACGGACGACGGCGGCGCTTGGGCGTCGTAACCTTCTTGAAGGCGTCGTTGTGGAGCTCGACTCGGTTGGGATGTCTTGGGCAGTGCTAGTTCGTCGTTTCTGCCGCTGTGTTCGTGGTTGGTGTCAGTGGTGGAGTAGCTTTAGTTTGTTTTTTAGTTGCTTTGTGTTTTAGTTTTGCTAGTCTTTAGTTGCTTGCGGCTTTAGTTGTGGAGCTCCTAGTGGTTTAAAGTGGAGGCTCGTGTCGAAGACCCAATCCGACCGAGTTCTTAAGCTTATGTCGATGTCCCAATCCCACCAAGCAAGGAGGTGGAGTCGAGTGGAGTTGAGTTGGCGTTCTTTGTGGCGCGAGTTGAGTTGTCTTGGTACCTAGGTGTGCAGTTGGAGTAGGGTACCTTCCACAATTATATTTGTGGTTTTCGCCCAGTTTCCACTCAAAAACTGGGCGGGGCGCTTGCCTTTCTTTTTCTTTTTATCGTCTAATAGAAATCGCGGCAAAACTTTTGCCGTCCTTTCGGAAAAACAAAACATCATGGGAAAAAAAGGGAATACCTAAAATAGCTTCAGGGTTCAAGACTGCCAGAAATATTTAAGCAGTATATATGGTCAACATGGAATAAGTATTTTCAAACTACAAGTTACTAGTTAAAACTTGTGGCATCAAGGCAAGTTTCTCAGATTATGATGAAATTATCGATCATGGCAATTCAGCGATGGACACCGTATAGAACTGAAAGCAGAGGGAAGGTGTGGTAACAATGATAAAATTAACAGTGAACTCTTCTCCATCCTACAGAATCGAATTGACAATAAACTATCTCTGAATGGAAAAGGCAGCAGATCGGTAGACAACCAAGATAGATATTCCACTATGAATTAACTGCTTTCCAGGATGAAAGGAAATACAAGCGAAAATACGTCATTTGGGGTAATGGATTGATCTCATCACTGAAACAGTGTCATTGTTCATGAATTTTGTGCTGTTATCAGCCTGAAAACTCTGTAGTGTGGCGCTGAACTGCGTGCGAACATAGGGAACAAAATAGACAAAATGACGGTGCACATCATTTTGTAGTGTAAAGGAAACAACCAACAAAAGTGAGAATATCTAGATGTGATTAGAGTGGACGGTTAATAGATAACCGCTGAATTACCCAGTATGTTTAGCCATGCAAAGCTTTAGCTGCGTTTAGATACGTTTGTTCACGCTTCATGGACCCTGATTCGGCTATTTTAGCCGACACGGTTACGCTTTTATAAGTATTGCATGCATGTGGATTTGTCTAGCTTGGATGCGTCTGAGGTTTAGAAAAGCCAGGCGTTCGGCAGTCGGTTGGAGTAGATCTGAGAATTACTAATGTCTAGGCATCGAGGGACATGATAAGTGAAATACTCTCTTCGCCCTAAAAAGTATATGCCCTTAGCATGAGGGACATGATAAGTGAAATACTCTCTTCACCCTGAAAAAGAATATAAAGATATTTACATGGATGGCCCTCGTAATGGGTCTTACTTCCATCATCTGATTTTCTTTGAACTTACATGTAATGCTGTGAAAAAATTCTGAAATTTCCGAAATTTCCGTTTATCGGTCGGGTCCGAAATTTTCCATTTATCATCCGAAATTTTCAAAATTTTAGAATTTGTCCATACAAATAGACCCCAAAGCCCACCAATTAATCCATGCTTCATTTTCTCTCCTCTTCTCTTCTAGGTTTAAGTTGCCACCATCGTAACACACTTGCACGCTCCAGCCGTGTTGTTGTCTTGCTCATTGAATAGGCAATTGATAATATGTTTTGTTTAGTTTTTCATGTTAAATGGTTTAGAAATTATCTATGCGTTTTCCTAAATAAAATGAGTTATTTTTTATCTAAATTTTATCTGAAATTTTATTTCTATCGCCGATAAATTTCCGATATATTCGATATTCCTATTTATCACCGACCCCGAGATTTTTAAAATATCGGTAGAGAAAACACAGATGTAATGCTCGAAAACGAAAGTCTTATCTATATGGCCTTTTGGTCCGTTTATGACATTTAATGGTGTTAAGTCAAGGTCACAATAAGTTAATAAGTTAAGCCATTTTACCCCTGCTAAAAAAACTGTACACTTTAGTTTCTTTGGCGGAAAAATAATATTACGCAAATAAGGTCACTCATTATTTTTCGGTAGGGGTATAATTGTCATTTACCCTCAATGTAACACCATTAAGTGCTAGAAGCAGACGGAAGGCCAACATATTTTCGTTTTCGGACCTTACAAGTAAGTTTGAAGAAAAACCGACCATAAAAGAAAAATATATTATTTTGAGAGTCATAGATGTAAACGGGTAAGGTCGAAACCTGAATGAATACCCGAAACCCAAAGGTATAAACAAGAGGTACAAATAATAAATATTTTCATTTGGGTTTCGGGTATCCATTCAGATATCGTGTATCCGCGGATTTGGTTTTGGTGATGGATTTCCATCCGAATTGGTTTTGGTATCAGATTCGAGTTTTGACTTTGAGTTTCGATTTTGGGTGAGACTCCATCATATCCGAGCCGACCCATTGCCATCCTTCTGCATTTCCTCCTCCTGCATTTCCTACAAGTTCTAGCTCTTCCACGTCTAGCTGTACATCTACTTTAGGCTTAAGCCAACTAGCTTGTCAGCCTGCGTTGCTGCTACCCTAAGCGTTGGTTTCTTACCGATCAGCCACATAAGTGACGACATGTAAATAACGTCAGCCATGACGCTGGCAAGAAACGCCGATTGGCCTGGCAAAGTCATCGTGGAGACCAGGACGAGGACGAGTAAAGAGGAAGACAGTGGCGTATCTTCGCCACTGCGACCATATCACCTTGAAAAAGGGATAATAGCCAATCGGAGTGGCTTTCTATATCAGAGTGTAGAATTTCTGGTGCACTTCGACAAATTGCTAGCGACGAAAGATTGACTAGCATGACTGCATGAGGTACTCTAATTCCAGGTGAGCTTCCCTGGAGGTTGGATTCCTTTTTCCTGCTTTTCGTCGATGTAAAGTGCTTGCCAACAACTACTATCACGGATCCAAACGCTAGCGGCCTGCTCTAATAAGTATTGCTGCGTGCAGGTGCAGTTGCAGCTCGGAAGTCTCGAACAACCAGGCGCGAGCGCGATCACGAGCCATGGGGAAGAAGAAGACGCTCGTGCTGTACCCATCGCTGGGCGTGGGGCACCTCAACCCCATGGTGGAGCTTGCCAAGACTCTCCTGCGCCACGGCCTCGGCGTTATCATCGCCGTCGTCAACGCTCCCGACACCGACGCCGTGTCTGCCGCCGCGGTCGCGCGCCTCGCGGCCGCCAATCCGCCATCGCGTTCCACCTCTTGCCAGTCCCGGCCAGCCCGGACCTCGGGGCGCACCCGGTGAAGCGCAGCCTCGACACGCTTCGGCTCGCCAACCCCGCGCTTCGGGACCTGCTGCGGTCGACACCCACGGCCGACGCGCTGCTGCTCGACATGTTCTGCGTTGACGCGCTCGACGTCGCGGCCGAGCTGGGCGTCCCCGCCTACTTCTTCTTCCCCTCCGCGGCCAGCGACCTCGCTGTGTTCCTCAACCTTCCCTACTACTACCCCACCATGCCGTCGTTCCATGAGATGGGCAAGACTAGGCTCGTGCGCTGCTTCATGGGCATGCCACCGATCCGCGGCGTGGACATGTTGCAGACAATCCACGACAAGGAGAGCGACGCGACCAAGGTCCGGCTCTACCAGTTCAAGCGCATGGTGGAGGGGAGGGGCGTGCTGGTCAATAGCTTCGATTGGCTGGAGCCATGGGCCCTGAAAGCGCTTGATGGTGGCCTCTGCGTGCCCGGCCGGCCAACGCCTAGAGTCTACTGCATCGGGCCACTGGTCAACGACGGCCACAAGGCACAGAGCGGCGGCGAGAGGCACGAGTGCCTGGCGTGGCTAGATGCGCAGCCCAGGCAGAGCGTCGTGTTCCTCTGCTTCGGTAGCAAGGGCGCCTTCGTGGCGGCACAGCTACAAGAGATTGCCTGCGGGCTAGAGAGCTCCGGGCACCGGTTCCTATGGGCAGTGAGGAGCCCACCGGAGGAACAGAGCCAGTTCCCTGAGCCGGACTTGGAGCGGCTCCTTCCAGCGGGGTTCTTGGAGAGGACGAGGACTAGGGGCATGGTGGTGAAGAACTGGGTGCCACAGTCAGAGGTGATGAAGCATGCGGCCGTCGCCGCCTTCGTGACCCATTGCGGGTGGAACTCTACGCTGGAGGCAATAATGTCTGGATTGCCAATGATCTGCTGGCCGCTGTACGCCGAGCAGCGCATGAATAAGGTGTTCATGGTGGAGGAGATGAAGATCGCAGTCGAGATGGAAGGATACGAGGAGTTCGTCAAGGCAGAGGAGGTGGAAGCCAAGGTGAGGCTTGTGATGGACACCGACCAAGGGAAGATGCTCAAGGAGAGGCTCGTGATCGCCAAGCTGAAGGCCTTGGTGGCCATCCACGAAGGCGGGTCTTCTGAAGCGGCATTTGCAAAGTTTTTGCGAGATATGGAAGTGGAGAATGCCATAGCCTACGGATGAATATGAACTCCAAAGATGAGAGTAGAAGTTAGCCATTACTGGAGGATTCTGATTTACAAATTTTCTCATCTCATAAATAAATCAAGGCTAAGATTTTTTGCATTTGTATCATCCAAATGGGTTAGTCATAAGTATTTGACAAGTTAGCTGGGTTAAAAACTTAAAAGTCAAGTAGTGAAGTGCTAAATGCAGGTGCATGATTCTAAGCTTCTTAGTTTAAGCCTTCGAGTGGTT
The DNA here is from genome assembly GCA_015847255.1 of Hyparrhenia diplandra. Lineage (NCBI taxonomy): Eukaryota > Viridiplantae > Streptophyta > Magnoliopsida > Poales > Poaceae > Hyparrhenia > Hyparrhenia diplandra. Next base: position 86,309 of record JADLZK010004860.1, on the reverse strand, counting down.
AGAGCACTGAGTAGCACCATCGGACCTAGGTTCGACTCTCCGTGAGAACGAATTTAAACAGGCTGGTCATTAAAAAAATTAAAAAAAATAAGCTAGAATTCCCTTGCTTCAAAAAAAAAAGTTTAAGCCTTCGGGGTTCACCGGACATTGTATCGAATCAAAGAAACAATACAATATGTATAGTCTGCACAAAAGAAGTCATGAAAATGGGAGAATATAGGAGTCAGACTAATATAAAAATATTGGCGTTGTATATGGACATGTGTTCTCAAAATGCTAAATACATGTTCATCTAACTAGTTGTATATGGACATGTGTTCTCAAAATGCTAAATACATGTTCATCTAACTATACATCAACATAACTTCGCATGAACGCAGTGCACCTTCTACAATTTAATGCTCGCTCTGTGCCTTCTCAACTGTCACTATGGTATTCATGCTAGTATAGGTTTTGTAGATAATATTACTAACATTTATATTTTCCAAATAAGTTTATAGGAAATTATTAGTTATCCCACATTTATATCTTAGATTGAAATTTTATATGGCTCTAAGTGTATGTAGACGAAGTATAGAGTCATACTAGACCCTCGGGGTAAATTGATGTCTAATATAAGTATACATGGAATATAAAGTTATAATATATTAAAAAATATGAGATCTTTTGAAAAAAATCATGTTATAGGATTTTGAGTATCATAAAATGAGTATTTATAAATGTACTCAAATTAGTGAGCCGAGCCAATATGAATCGACCCTGTCCCCGATGCATCTCGTTGGTTGTCACAGACTTGCTTCCACCGCCGTTTCACACTGTGCCGCACCGGCACTCCTCTAGCGCCACTCCCTCCCATCCCTACCGGCTGGGAAACTAGCTCCAAGTCGCGAGCTGGCAAACCATACAGAAAAATCACGTCCGCTCCTCCTTGCCAAACAGAAGAGCATGCCCCACGACAACATATACATGCACTCCAGCTTCCAACCGCGAGATGCAGCGAAACGGTGGGAGGAGAAGAGATGCAACGCCCGATTTTCTTTTGAAACATCAAAAAATGTTTGTAACATTTGTCTGAAGCTAGATGAAACATTTGAAACATGCTTGTGAAACACTTGAAAAGCGCCCAAAACAAGCGAGGAGTGAGATGCAACAATCGTAACAAAAACCTAAAAACAGACCGATCTAGTTTTAAAACATCCGGATGCAACAATTGCAACACAAGCCCGAAAAACAGATCGATCTAGTTTTCAAACATCCGAGATGCAACAATTGCAAATGAAGCCTGAAACAGATAAAACACTTCAAACATCCGTTTCAAACACAACGCAGAAAACAACTCAAGCGGTACTATTGGAACATAGTAGAAACATCAATTGCAACAAGGCCAAAGCATCTGTTTCAAACAACGCAAAAAACAACTCAAGTAGTCTTTGAAACATACCAGAACCATCTGTTGCAACAACACAAACGTCTGTTTCAAACAACATAGAAGATATATGTTGTTTTAATTTGGCATGTTCTAGCCGTATTCTAGTATTTTCATGTTTTTAAACAAACATTTTTTTTATATATTTTCCTTTTTACCCCGGCTCCTGTAAACAAATCCTATCAAATGGTTTATTAGTAGGGCGGTTCTAGGAATTATTTGAAGTAAAAAAAAAAAAAGAGGAACTACCTTTTTTTGATAAGAAAGAGGAACTACTTTGTCCCACCCACTTTTTAATCTAGGGACCTTGTTTCGGAAGAGGATATGATCTTATTTTTGTCCAAGTTGAGCACGCATTTATCATATTTTCTAATTTGATTAGTATATACTCCATCCATTATAGGAATTTTTCAGCCCGGGCCGACTAGGAATTTTTCCTTCTTCATTAATTGGAATAATAGTAGCCAAATGTGATAACTTTGACTCAACCAGTTTGTTAAATTTTTGTTGATTTGTAACATGCAGTTGTAAGATTATCAAGTTGTGAATTAATGTTCTCTAATCTCCTATCATTATAGGAAATCTTCTTATTGATGGACTCATTAATTTTAGCTTGACCAAAGACTAAATCTTTTAAGGAAGGTTGGTTTGAGTTATAATTGGAATTGTAATTGTAATTAAAACCATTACCTCCTTGTGGGCGTCCTTGGTTATTCCACCTATTGTTATTATTATTATTGTTGCCCGGATGGTACCCATTGTTGATGAAGGCAAGCTCTTCACGAGTTTCGGGGCAGTTGTTGCCCGAATGTCCAAGCTCTCCACAGACTTCACAAGTCATCAATGCTTCTGGAGGTGGTAGAGTGTTGTTCATGGCTTCCTTCTCGGCAGCTTGATCTCCCAATCTTTTTAGCAACAGGTCCAACTTTGCAACTAGCATGTCCGTCTCCTTGACGTTGTGCATGCCTCTTTTTGCTAGGGCTCTGTCTTCTCCCCATGCTTGGTTCTCAATCATCTTCTTGATGAGCGCTTCAGCTTTTTCAACAGTGAGGGACAGAATGCCCCTCCAGCAGCGGCATCAAGATGGCCCTTACACATCGGTGTAAGACCATTGTAGAAGTTCTGAAGTACGAGCCATCACTACTACAGAATTGAACTTGCATGGTGTTTAGTTTTTATTTTCCGTGGCGGGCATTTAGAAAACCGCCACGGAAAATAGTTGGCCCGGCAGCCCCCGGCCGGGAAAAACCGCCACGGTTAATCGATTAAAACCGTGGCGGGGAAACCGTGGCGGTTTTATTACAATGCCCGCCACGGAAAAGGCTGGGCTATAAATACAGCCCCAACCTTCTTCTTCCCCACGGGATTTCGCCATTTTCTAGGGTTTGAGCTTCAAAACTCTAGAAAACACCATTTCTAGGGGGGAAGGTTTTGCCCTTGGTTTGATTGAAGTTTGGCACCGCTAGGGGTATTTCTCCTCTTTCTCCCCTCTTTTCTCTCCCTCTCTCCCCTCTTTCTCTCCTCTCTCTCCCTCTCTCTCCCCTATGCATGGTCCTCCCTCTCTTTGAGATCTAATTGAATGTGGTTTGTGCTCTCTCTCTTCCCTCTCTCTCTCCCCCCCTCCCTCCCTTATCTCTCTCCCCCTCTCTCTCTCCCCTCTCTCTCCCCCCGCTCTCTCTCCCCTCTCTCTCCCCGCTCTCTCTCCCTTTCTTTTTGAGATCTAGTTTTGATCTCTCCCTCTCAAGCTAGCTCCTCTCCCCTCTCTCCTCTCCTTCTCTCTCCCCCTCCCCTCTCTCTCTCCCCCCCCTCTCTCTCTCTCTCTCCCTCTTTCTCCTCCCCTCTCTCTCCCTCTCATTTGAGTGTACGTGCTCTCTATTTCCCTCTCTCTCTCTCTCTCTCTCTCTCGTATTCCTCTTTTGCACTTTAGTTAACTCTCTCTAATCATCGATACTTCAATCTCTAATCATCGATCACTCTCTTTTTGCTTTGGTTTAATTAATTTGAGCAGGCCGTCATGGCGCCCGAATAGGGATTGGATGTACGGGCCGAGGGATGAGTTTGGATTTTGTTGATGATGTGTGAAAGAAGTTTATGCCCGTCCGCGAGAAGCATCGAATCGGTCGGGGTTTGGAAGTAATGGTGTGCCCGTGCTATCGGTGCAAGCATATGTTCTTACACAAGGATGACGACATCGTGGAGCACTTGCTGCGGTATGGTTTCATCGAAGTACCAGGTACACCGTGTGGAAGTATCATGGTGAAAAAGAACCGAGTGTGTCGGGCCGGGTTCATCACGGAGGACCCCGTCGATTGCAACGACGGAAACAACGGTGGTGGACGGGGGCGAGAACAAGTTGATAATCGTGATTACATCACCGTAGATGAACCGCTTGAAGACATGCCGGAAGACAATGCGAGTGGAGATGATGGTGAACGATCGATGAGTTGATGACATGTCGCTCGAGGATCTTGATCTTTTCGAGGATATTGCTAACCTCAAAGATGAAGATGACGTGTTATTTGGCAATCCAAGATGGCTCGAGAATTTTAGACGGATGAAGCGGCGGCAATTGACCCTCTCTACAAAGACAACGGCAAATGTCCGAAGCATTGCGGTGCTACGTTTTAACCTAACGATGTTGATCTTTGAAGGCTCGCCACGGGTGGTTAGACCACGAGCTTCAATGACTTTATTACGGGTCCTCGGTGACACTTTGTTTTACCCGGGGGAATAAGGTGCCCGCCAATACCTATCGGGCGAAGAAGCTGATTCGATCTGTGGCGATGAAGCTTAGGAAGTTTCATGCGTGCCCTAACCATTGCATTCTATACCGGGGTAACTATGCGGACTTGCGGAACTCGCGTTGCGGCGATAGTCGTTACAAGAGGAATCTTTGGTGTCGTGCCACCGATGAGGAGGGGCCGTCGAGAGGGCCCAAGAAGCGAGAAGACGGCCGGCAAGAAGAAGCGGATGCCACCTCGAGGGGACGAGGAAGAAGAGGGTTACACCCGAGGAAGATCCCCGCCCCTATCGGTGTGGTAGCTACCCGTGCTCGATCGCACGCATGCAATTTTTGGGAACCCAGAGGATGCCAAGCTGATGTCCTGGCATGCATCGTTGAACGCCTGAGGGCGATGGCAAGCTGCGACACCCCTCGGATGCCAAAATGTGGAAACGCATCAATGACATGTTCCGGAGTTTAGGGGCGAGCCCGAGGAACGTAAGGTTCGCATTGAGTAATGCCCGGGATGAATCCGTTCGGAGACCTCGATGGTTCGCCAAAGACCGGGCCGGTCACCCTCACCATATACAACCCGCCTCCCTACGAGTGTCCAAGCGCAAATATCTTCTATCGGCCATGCTCATTTCCGGACCAAAGCAGCCCGGCAATGATATAGATGTGCTCATTGAGCCGTAATGGAGGAATTGGCGAAACTGTGGAAAGGGGTCAAGATTATGGATGCGTCAGAAGAAGAAGTTCACTCTAAAGGCCATGATAATCGTCACCATCGGTGATTACCCTGCTCTCTTTTTCATTGTCGGGGCAAATTAAGGGGAAGACAAACTTGCACAGTTTGCATTGAGAATACCGCTCCACTTACCTTAGCGGATCCCAAAAGACGGTGTACATGAAGCATCGTAAATTCCTCCGCAAAGAACACAGTGCCGGAAACTTCGATGGATGAGTACTTTGACGGGCGAGCCGAGGGTGAAACGGAGGAGCCTGGAAAGGGTAAAAATACGGGCCAAAGGTGTTTGAAATGGTGAAGAACATAAACCATGAGTTTGGAAAGAAGAAGAAAGCCCCGGTGGGCCAAAGGCAAAGAAGAAGCGAAGCGGAACAAAAGCGGCAATGGAAGAAGAAGAAGAAGAAGAAGAAGAAGCGTAAGCGAAGGGAACCCAATCCGGCACCGCCCAAAGTCCCATTCAAGAAGCGGTCAATTTTCTTCAAGCACCTGCCATACTTTTGAAGATGCTCCATACACCTCATGCCATCGATAACATGCATCTACGAGAAGAATGTCTTTGAGAGCTTGGTCGGGATTTTCCTAGACATCAAGACTAAGGCGAAGGGCGGTGTCAAGTCACGTCGGGATCTTGCCGACATGGGCATCGAGGCCCGAACTTCACTTGACACCCTCGGGGAATAGCGGAAAAAGTCGACCTTCCAGCCATGAGCTACAATCGACACGGGATGAAAAGAGGGATTTTTGCAAATGGTTCGGGGATGTCAAAGTGCCGGCCGGTTTTGTTCCAACATGAAGAGCATTGTATCGATGAAAGACCTCACACTTTGTCAAACTTCAAGGCCCATGACTGCCATGTCATCTTGACGGTGTTCCTTCCAATTGTGATTAGGTGCATCGGCCCGAGTTCGTGAAGATGGTCGTTACACGCTGTGCTACTTTTTTAATCGCATCACGTAGAAGGTCATCGCTGAAAATGACCTCCCCGCGAAAGAGTTCATAGCGGAGACTATATGCCGGCTCGAGATGTGCTTACCACCGTCTTTCTTCGATATTATGCCACACCTCATGATACACATGGTCGATCGGATAGAAGAACCGGGGCCTCTCTACCCGCACGAGATGTGGGCGAACGAGCGGTTCATGTCCTCTCTTAACAGATCCGTCCTTAACCGTGCATACCCAGAGGGCTCTATGATCGAGGCATACACAACACACGGAGGTCATTAACTGCTGCACTAGATACATCCGGGATGGAAATTCAATCGCCTACCCGACCACCCGCACGAAGGCGAACCGGGAGGAAAGTGCGGACCGATATAGACCAAGAAACAATTGAAGAAGCCCATGACAGCGCTCTAAACCAGTTAGTATCAATGGAAACGTGGGTTGAGAAGCATCCGGAGGAAATTCGCAACACGGCCGGCCGGCGCATCGGAGGGGTGGGTACCGAGACAACACCGGATGAATTTCACAATGTGGATCCGCGAATGGGGATACCCCTAAACGCTGAGACTCAAGAATCGATGCTTGCATACGGCCCATCTAGCCAAATCATCACATGGCAAGGTTACGACATCATCAACGGTCGAGGTTCCACACGAAAGAAAAGGACAACAAGAGCGCATCACGGAACAACGGCGTTCGGTATAAGGGCATTGACATGGCCACCAAGAAACTCAAGACATACTATGGGCAAATCCAAGAGATTTGGGAACTTGATTATGGCGAGAGCTACGAGATACCCATTTTCCGGTGCCGATGGGTCAAGCCAACGGCGGTTGACGTGGACGAAGTTGGGTTAACCACCGTTCATTTCGAAAAAGTACTGGAGATGATGAGTGGGTACTCGCAAAGTCGCGTGGCCTGGGTAGCCTACTACCCGGTGCCCAAATCGTAGGGCAAAAAGCAACTACATGCGGTCGTGGGAGGGAAGCAAAGGATCGTGGGAGCCGATGGAGTGCAGAGTCCTAAAGAGTACAACAACTACGCAGAGTTTACGCTCTTTACCGATCATCCAACCAAGATCAAGGAAGTCGAGACACGCGTGTGGGGGGAATGTCATCAAGACCAAGACAAAGCCCCGGTGCCGCACGGACGGTCGAAGAAGACAATGGCGGCCCAGGCAAAAAAATAAGTTGATCCTTTTGTAATAGAACCAAATATGTAATGGAACCAAATATGTATGTCACGACATTTATGTAATGGAACCAAAAATGTATTGGATCGCCGCACTTGCTTTCGAAACCTCCCCGACTTGTCAATTAGAGATTGTATTTTTAAATCATACAAGAACTATTCAAAATTCAAGTTTGACATTTTTCTTGGGTACACATACTCATAGGAAGGCCACACAAAAAATTCAGAATTTTTTGATCAACATTTGATTTGTTATGAATTTTGAAATTCAACTTTTCAATCTTTGCGTGGCGGGCATTGTAAAATGTCCGCCACGCAAAATGGAGGCGTATATATAGGCGGCGGCCCGCTGGAATCGGCTAAGTCCTTCGCCCGGTTCACGATCACCCCTGGGGCCGCCAAAGTGAACGCCGCCGCCACCGCTCGCCTCCCGTTCGCCGCCGCTGCCTCCCCCGCTCGCCGGCGCCTTGTCCTCTCCTCCAACCCTCTCTCCCTCTCCCATCATCCGCCGCCCGTTGTCCCCTCGCCCTCTCCGTCGTTCGTCGCCGGGGCTGAAACCCCAGCCACCGGGACTCCGACGAGATCCGCCGCCCGTCGCCCACCGCGCCGGTGCTCCTCTCCGACGAGATCCGCCGCCCGGCCCGGTGCTGCCCGACAAGATCCGCCTCCCTCCCCGCCGTCCGCGCGCCCCGTGCTCGGTGGTGCTCCTCCCCCCGCCGAACAGCGCTGTTGGCGGTCATTATCAGTATTTTATACCGCCAACCTTTATCAATTCATGAGAAAGGGGCAAACTTATGTTACATATACCTTTACTTCTAACCTAGTTCCACTTGTATTCGTAGAAATTATGTTTTGCGGGTATAAGAGTGGAAAGCAGGTACAAAGTCGTCAAATAAATTAGAAAGCGTATTGAATAAAAAGACGCCAAGGAGTGGATCAATCAAGAGGACCAAACCCCGCGCACAATTTGGCCCATGCACCATCATAGGCCCAACATTTGAAGGACAAAACGCGCAACGGGGAGAAGGCCGGGGCCGGGAGGCCAGCCCGGGGCGGCCGGCGCCTGCGGCGGCCGGCGCAAATTTTCGCCCCTGTTTGCCGCCCTTTCTCTGGCGGTTTGGACCGGTCTTCACTCGGCGGTTGCATGCGGTGCAAAGTTTCGTTCCCGCCAAGAAGACCTCGAAGCAAGGAGAGCCCTCCATTCACTTCTCCTCTCCACTATATAAAGAGAGGCACCCCCCACACACACACACACACACTCACACACAACACATTACACATTGTCACATCCTTACCTTGAGCTCTACTCTCTCCACTTCATTAGTTTAGTAGTAGGATTCGAGTTAGGCAAAGCTTCAAGGAGGGCTTGTCTCCTTGGAAGGATCTTTTGGTAATTTACTATGAAGTTCTTTCCTTTATTCAAGTCTCATTATTTATATCACAATGCATATGAACTAGAGTATAGTTATCCTCATGTTATATTCATATTGTGCCAACTAGAGTATAGTTAGTATGATGTGATAATTAACATGACTAACTTTAGGCTAATTGAATCATATATCGTTCTTGGAACGTAGTAGAACTAAGCTCGGGTGATGGTCTGGTGTACCTTCGGGTTTACCTTTACTCTTGCCATGTCGATCCGTAGAGTCGGGGTACCTAGGGGGGTTTAGGTAGTTTTCTATAAACGTAAGCGTGGTGCTTAGGTCTATAGAGAATCATCTGGGAAATGTCGGCATCTCACGGTAGTGAGGTAGGCGGCAGATGGTGACAGCTCTGTTCGTCCTACGCACTCCTCCACGTTCGGGTGTCGGGTTGGAGTCTTATCAAGTGTCACCGGCTGGCATATACCAGCCGCAGGCATCTCCTCATCACTTTAGCCCATCTCTGCAATGAACCATGAATGACATATGTAGACTATAGTCTGACGCATTGGCGATATTAGAATAGCCAACTCAACATAGATTTTTCCTTTCTTGTTATTTCCTATTTATTCCTTCTAGTGCTCAAGAAGTGTGTGTGTCACCACTATCTCCAATATTATTGTCACTTACCCCTGTACATGATTAGTGGCTATCCATACATACATTGTGGGCTATCATCATCATATTAAATCTAAACCTGCCTTCCCATGGGAAAATATAAATGAAACGATACCGAATACTCCCGGGTGAAATGCTACGATGATGATAGATCCATGCGCTTGCGGGTTGACCCTTGCAATATTCAATTTATCTATCACCTGACGCTCTCTCGACGTTATCATTAAGGATAATATTTATTCTTAGTGATTGCGTTAAGAAACGCCAACAAGCATTTCTGGCGCCGTTGCCGGGGAAGGCAAGGTTAAAAAAAAAAAAATATTAATAAAGATGATCATAACCACATGTATGGATGATAGCCCTAATCTTTGCGAGGCTAACTCTTTTTGTTTCTTCTTCTGTTGTGGATGAAAACGAGGGGATAGTGTATGACTGGTCGCAACTTTGCCGAATAACTTCGTCGGCGATCCGGAGGCGCTCGGAAGGAGTCGGGCTCGAGCCACTCTTCTGTCATCACTCCCGAGGAGGTTGCACTGTCATCCAAGTACCATCTTCATCAACACTCATGGCCACCAAGACACTCCATGACTACTCTGTGTCCCCATCATGGGCAATGTCCCGATTGGCCCCCGTGTCAACTTGGGCGACAAGAACTTTGAGATAAGGGGCGGCCTCATCACGATGGTACAAGCAAGTCCATTACGTGGACTGCGCCAAGCAAGGGCGCAAATGCTCATCTCGAAACTTCTTGGAGCTGTGCGACACAATCGTCATCAAGGGCGTTGAGCGGATCTGTCGGGCTCCGCTTGTTTCCCTTCTCCCTTGTGGGGAAAGCGAAGCAATGGTTCTACAAGGACAAGGAGGTTTGTCGGCACTTGGAGTAAATGCTCCACCGCATTCCTCGCAAGGTTCTTCCCAATGGGCAAAACCAATGCCCTGCGGGCAAAATTTCCAATTTTCAGCCAGACGGCAATGGAACCCATACGGGGCGTGGGAGAGGCTGCAAGAGTACATCCTCGCTGCCCGCACCATGGCATGGAGAAGTGGCTCGTCCTTGAGAACTTCTACAATGGTCTTACGACCATGTCGAAGGGCCACATAGATCTTCTTCTTTGGAGGGCGTTCTTATCCCTCACCGTTGAGAAAGCGAAGCGCTCATCGAGAAGATGATCGAGAACCAAGGTTTGGGGAGAAGAACGGGCCCCTCGAAAAACACAAAAGGTATGCACACGATAAAGGAGACGGATCACGCTTGCTGCAAAGATCGATCTCGATGAAAAAGATTGGGCGACCAAGCTCCGTCAAGCGTGCTACACTCCCCATGGACTCACATATGACATGTGAAGTGCGTGGAGAGGTTGGAGAGGTTGGACATTCTTGTCCCGAGACTCGAGAAGAAGTAGCCTACGTCAACAACGGATTTCGTCCGGGTAATAACAATGGGTGGAACAATCGAGAATCCCCACAAGGAGGTAACAATTATAATTCGAATTACAATTCCAATTTCAATTCCAACCCTCCTTGAAAGATTTAGTTTACGACCAAGCTAAGATTAATGAAAGTCTAAACAAGAAATTATCTTTCAATGACAAAATGCTTGAAAATGTAAACACAAAACTAGAAACCCTATCTTCTGCGTAAAAAGAATCAATTGAGCTTTAATAAAATGATAGAAACCCAAATAGCTCAATTAAGCTGCTGCGGTTTGCACTAACATGGGAAAGGACTCGGCCAAGCGAGGGCCCCATTGAATCCGTTAACATGGTAACAATAAACAACCATACACAATAACGGGTTATACTTGGATGTCGTTGTGGACTCACCTTTTGCGAGAGAAGAAGGAGGATCGGGGGCCCAACAATCACTGCTCAATAGGCCCATACACGTTTGGCAACGCCTCTTTTGTGATTTAGGGGCAAGTGTCAACATCATGTCAAAGAAGGCCAATGACACACTCCTACACTTCCCATTATCCCGCACCAAGACCAAACTCAAAATGGCGAGATCAAACGGTAATAAAGCCGAAGGGATTCTTGAGACATTTTGGTAAGGGTGAAGGATAGCTACGTCCCCACAGACTTCATCGTCGTCGACATGGGAGAAGAAGATCACGTAGCATTGTTGTTGGGGAGACCGTTCCTCAACACAACAAACGCTACTATCCATGTTGGCAAGGGAAGGGTCGACTTTCGAATTCAAGGACAGGTGGTCCAATGCCTATTCAATGGATAGAACCGGAAGAAATCCCGAGAAAAAGAAAAAGGTTGAACCCCAAGCAAAGACAACAACGATCAAGGCAAAAGGACCCCGAGAAGCAGGGGCGACGAGACAAAACCAAAGAGAAAGTTGTACTGTTCTTTCCAAGAAGGAGGAGGAACGTACCCACGCAACCCCCGAAAAGATTCAAGAAGAAATAAAGTCGCCATCGCCTACCACGTCACCATCCAAAAATACGAAGAAGGCATGGCGTGTGAAGCGAGCCTAAAGGTAAGCTTCACTAAAGGTAAGAAATAAATATTTTCCTTCTATAAATTTATTTTCCTCATATTAAATTATTTTTAATATTTGAATTCAAAACCTCTTTAATTAATTAATTTCCTTTTTTATTACCATATTCTTTAATATTAAAAAGAATTCCTTTTCATATTTTAATCCCATTGCCATATTTCCCATGTCAATTAAAATATAAAAATAATAATATAAATAAAATATATATATTGATAAGATTTTATAAATAATACCATACTCTGAATAAAACTTTATTCCAAAAAATTCTTAAACATTTATAAAATGAGAGAAAATGAAAAAACAAAGTTTGGTCGAACCCGACCGTTGCATCAACTGCACAACGGTCGGATTCGACCGTTGAACTTTGCCAAAAAGCGAGGGCGACGAGGGCCCAAGATGGGGCCGGCCACGCGCATTGGGCCGGCCACCCCCAGCGGCGCCTCTGTCACGGGCCAAACGGCCACATCGCCTAGCCGTTGCCTTCGTCCAGGAGTGTCGGGGGGTGCATCGGGCTATAAATTCGCGAGGTGGCGGGAGAGCTCTCCACCCCTCTCATTCTCACTCCCTCACTCTCTCATTTTGCTACTTGCTCACTTCTTGCACTCCACAAAGCATTCCCAAGCTCTAGTGCAAGAACACCCGCCCACTCTCTCTCTCACAAGCTCTCTCTCCCAAGTTCTCTCAAGAGTAAGCACTTGTTTCCATTCCGTTAAGCTTTTTGTTCGCTAACATGTTCGGGAAAGCGGCAAGCGCGATCAAGAAGGGCATGAGAAGAAGCGCGAGGCTCTCCCAAGGAAGTTCGGGTACACACTTCGACAATGCCAAAGCATACGAAGAAGACGCACCCTCGCAAGAGCAAGAGCAGAACAAGCACCCACGGGGATGACGATTGAGGAAGCCGATGCACCGCACCTCGACACGGAAGGAGAACGGGAGATGCAAGCCTACAACATCCTCAAGAACCGAGACTTCGCTCCCGCTCCTCGCTTCCCCGACGGCGTCCTCGAAAAACTAGGTATGGACAACGAATTCCCCATCATTTGGAAAATTGTGTCGGATGGTCGGGGATTGCTCCCCGGATGAGCCGGGCTCTCGCCTCCTCACCATCCAATTTCTAGGATCTTTGGAAGTTCATGATCGGGGTGTTAGCTTCGACTTTTTAGTCAATTTCACTATTGCACTTGGCAAGAACTAGCTAGGCACATAGGCTTTGATGCTAAGAAATGTTGCACAAACCTAGGCTGTTGCTTTACCGTTTTAATCGTGCGCCTTTTTCATTTGAAATCTCCACCATAGTTCCTCTGAGATCCTAGGTTTCGTCCTACTAATGCCAACATACATCACCCAACATTGAAATTTATGCAAAAATGGATTGCCATAACTTTGTTCCCTAGGCAAGAATTTTGTCGTCTTTTGGATGTTGAGATGCAATGCCTCTATGCCATAGTTCACAAGAGAAAGATTGCTCTGTAAAAGAAATCATAAAATGCATGCTTAGCAATTTTAAACAATCCACACCTGTTTATTGTACCTCTCTTGTGACAAGGATTGCTAGTAACATTGGTGCATTGCAAGGCAAGAATGTCACATACCTAGATACTCCACCTCTGGAAATTTCATTATCACACCTGTTGCAAGGGCACATAATAAAATTTGATGAGAATGACCATGAGAAGATTATCTATTATTTTCCGGGATATATAAATGAGATTCCGCTCCCTAACCCGGAACTCTCATTATATAAATCCCCATCACTCACCTTCGCTCTAGTTGAGCTAGGCGAAGCACGAGGGAGTTCGTTTCTCGCGGGTCATCACGAAGGAGAGCTACGGGTGAGGCTAGTGGTTCACAGATGCCACAGCCTACACCCGTACCAGTGCCCACGCCCGGGTTCTTTACACCAACGCTGAACCCCGGGCTCACACCCACCTTCCAGTATGAGGGGATGTTCACACCTCATCCAGACCAAGCAGGAGGGTCGGCATGGCATGAGACACACACGGTGTCCTCCGACTCGAAGGGATGCCACCACCTCATCACTCTACGGTGGACCCCGGGCGCTCAAGAGATCAACACCCGACTCGGGAATGTGGAACTCCGCCGCAGTGAGATTGCGCAGATCACTCACTTGGTTTTGTGCGGGTTTCCGATCAACGCCATCGGCGGTGCACTGCACCACCAAGGAGGAGGCGGAACGGAGACGGCGGGGAGCACGAGGCACGGTTGGCGTTACGGCGCCACATGGGGTACTACCCCCTAACCCATAGGCCATCGGCTAGCTTGGGGAGGACCCCCACGGAGGTAAGTACCTACCTCCCCTATCATTTTATTTTATCTCTTAGTTTTTCATTTTCATTTCCTTAAAAAAAAATATATATGAAAAGAACAAAAATATGATTCCACTCCAATATGTAGTATAAGGATGCTTAATTTCTCTGAAGTTGAAATGATGAATAGTTGCTCTGTCTATAGTTCAATTTGCACCTAGTTCATAACATTGTATTCCCCAATGTTTAAGTTTATTGGCTTAACTTGTCTTGTCCTAAAACTTAATGATTTGTGGGTATGCAAACACATGATTCTTCTCTAAGCTATTGCTTGGGATATGATATGGTAAAAATAGAATCTACTATGATTTTGTTCTAAGAAAGATTCATCATTCGAGAATAATTTCCAAAATTCTTTAATGATCAAAATTCTCATGATAGCCTATGTGAGACACACATCATACGCTTTTGATCAAAATTCACATTCACATGGCCAAAAAATAGGTTATGGGCTAAGCTAGAAAAAATGGACGTGTGTCCTAAAAATAAAACAATGGGTACTTTGATACCCGCCTCTAAAAAAAAAAAAAAAGAGAGAGAAGAATAATGGACAAGTGTCAGGGGCGAGTAGAGCCCACTTCTCTAAAAAAGAAATAAGAGCTAGCCCATACCTTATCAAAAAGAAATAAAATTTCACTTGCACATCTTGATCAAGGCTTATGACTTGTTTCTCCATATGGTTTGCACACACGAGATGATTTAAGGAATCATTACAAAAATCTCCGCATGAATGATCAATCAAAGAATGAATGACTAGTATTTCTATGAAAACCGTTCTATCTTGCAATAACCCAAGAGTTTGGAGAATGTTATAAGCCCCATATGATTTAAGTAAACAAGGATAGATAAAAATGCCAATTTATTTAAACAACGGAAGAATACTTTATTATGAGCATGGTACATTTTGAAATATATCGGCATTGTAGCAACTCTGATCAACAACCAAACACTTAGCTATTTGCTCGGGACGAGCAAAGGTTAAGCAGGGGGACTTGTTGGCGGTCATTATCGAGTATTTTATACCGCCAACCTTTATCCAATTCATGAGAAAGGGGCAAACTTATGTTACATATACCTTTACTTCTAACCTAGTTCCACTTGTATTCGTAGAAATTATGTTTTGCGGGTATAAGAGTGGAAACAGTACAAAAGTCGCCAAATAAATTAGAAAGCGTATTGAATAAAAGACGCCAAGGAGTGGATCAATCAAGAGGACCAAACCCACAAGCACAATTTGGCCCATGCACCATCATAGGCCCAACATTTGAAGGACAAAACGCGCATGCACAGGAGAGGGCGGGGGCCGGGAGGCCCGGCCGGCCAGGGGGCGGCCGGCGCAAATTTTCGCCAAAATTTCCCGCCCTTTCTCTGGCGGTTTGGAGCGGTTTTCACTCGGTGGTTGCATGCGGTGCAAAGTTTTCGTTCCCGCCAAAGAAGACCTCGAAGCAAGGAGAGCCCTCCATTCAATTCTCCTCTCCACTATATAAAGAGAGGCACCCCCCCACACACACACACACACACACACAACACATTACACATTGTTACATCCTTACCTTGAGCTCTACTCTCTCCACTTCATTAGTTTAGTAGTAGGATTTGAGTTAGGCAAAGCTTCAAGGAGGGCTTGTCTCCTTGGAAGGATCTTTTGGTAATTTACTATGAAGTTCTTTCCTTTATTCAAGTCTCATTATTTATATCGCAATGCATATGAACTAGAGTATAGTTATCCTCATGTTATATTCATATTGTGCCAACTAGAGTATAGTTAGTATGATGTGATAATTAACATGACTAACTTTAGGCTAATTGAATCATATATCGTTCTTGGAACGTAGTAGAACTAAGCTCGGGTGATGGTGCGTGTACCTTCGGGTTTACCTTTACTCTTGCCATGTCGATCCGTAGGGTCGGGGTACCTAGGGGGGTTTAGGTAGTTTTCTATAAACGTAAGCGTGGTGCTTAGGTCTTAGAGAATCATCCTGGGAAATGCCAGCATCTCACGGTAGTGAGGTAGGCGGCAGATGGTGACAGCTCTGTTCGTCCTACGCACTCCTCCACGTTCGGGTGTCGGGTTGGAGTCTTATCAAGTGTCACCGGGCCGGCATATACCGGCCCGTAGGCATCTCCTCATCACTTTAGCCCATCTCGCAATGAACCATGAATGACATATGTAGACTATAGTCGACGCATTGGCGATATTAGAATAGCCAACTCAACATAGATTTTTCCTTTCTTGTTATTTCCTATTTATTCCTTCTAGTGCTCAAGAAGTGTGTGTGTCACCACTATCTCCAATATTATTGTCACTTACCCCTGTACATGATTAGTGGCTATCCATACATACATTGTGGTCTATCATCATCATATTAAATCTAAACATGCCTTCCCATGGGAAAATATAAATGAACGATACCGAATACTCCGGGTGAAATGCTACGATGATAGATCCGTGCGCTTGGGGTTGACCCTTGCAATATTCAATTTATCTATCACC
This sequence comes from Hyparrhenia diplandra, assembly GCA_015847255.1. Classification (NCBI taxonomy): domain Eukaryota; kingdom Viridiplantae; phylum Streptophyta; class Magnoliopsida; order Poales; family Poaceae; genus Hyparrhenia; species Hyparrhenia diplandra. Next base: position 69,906 of record JADLZK010004860.1, on the reverse strand, counting down.
GACGCTCTCTCGGCGTTATCATTAAGGATAATATTTATTCTTAGTGATTGCGTTAAGAAACGCCAACGCCCCGTGCTCGGTGGTGCTCCTCCCCGCCCGTCCGCACGCCCCCGTCTTTGCTCCTCCCCGTCTGTGCTCGGTGCCCCTCTGCTGCTCCTCCCCGTCTGTCTTTGCTCCCGGTGCTCGGTGCTCCCATCCTCGGCTCCACCGCACCGGAACCCTAGGTGCCGCCGTGCTCGTTCTCGACTTCCTCCCTTGCTCCAACAGTCCCCTGGTGAGTCCCTGTGATTTGTTCATGCTGCCTGTGAGTACCTGATGCTTCCTGTGATGTGATTTTGGTTATCCGAGCACTATTATGCCACTGCCCATGATGCAACTTGACATTTTGAGAAAATATGACATGTTGAGAAGAAATGGTGTCCCCGCTCGTGATGCCCACTTGATTTTTTTTAGCCGAAAGCACTATATTATGTCATCGCCATGAATGCCACCGCCATACTTTATCTATATTTTGGATTTGTGGTGACATTTCGGGGTGATCGTGAACGGGGCGAAGGACTTAGCCGATTGAGGCGCTTATATTGTCCATGAATTTTGTTCCAATTGGGACTCTATTTTCACTACTACTCGGTTGAACTTCCGTGGCGGTTTTTTGCGTTTTCCGGGCCATTTACTACTACCCTTAACTATATACTTGTGGCATTTGCAATGATTTGAATGATAGTGCTTTGGGCGGTGGCATATGCGATGATGTGAATCTATTAATGCTGAGGCAAATAAGCGATGATGAAATGTCCCCATACTTGTGAGCGGCTAAACGAGGGCGGCTTGTATAACATATACAAGCAACTAGTTTAAACGCGATGTGATAAGGATAGTTGGGTACTTCGAGCCAAATACACATTTTTACACATTTTTTTATTTTTACACATTTTTTTGTATTGTTACACATTTTTGTTTATTTTTGTATGTACTATGTAAAAAGGAAACTATGTACCTATTTTATCTATTTTTTGTAAATTTTTGGTTTTTTTGTAACTACTCTATGTAAAATGGAAAACTATATATGTAATCATGAGAGGAATACAATAAATATATTTTGAGATGACTCGTGATGGCTCTACTACATACTACCGCTGTACTTTACTCTTTCACTATAAATTGCTATAATAAAATGCTCAGTGTGTTCCCCAGTAGAATCCAATGGCATCCGAACCAACCGATAAAGATCGTGCAATCGGTGGCGGCGCGAGGAGGAGGATGTGGCCTCCACGTCCCCATTCTTCCTCGGACAAAGGATATGTGAGCGAAGAATTGACACCACCGAGGCCACGAAGAAACGTCCTAGGGAGGACGAAATTGATCCGTCATGGCAACCGGGAGGAGCCCAACACCACGTGGTTCTCGAGTAGACGACTGGAACCAAAAACGTAAGTATCACGACAAACACAACGTCGTGTGCCTCATGTAAGTACACGACTAATTTTAGTTGTTGTCGTGGCAGTTACCATTGGTGCCTCTGCGTCTAGAGTTTGGTGAAGAGAGCTCACCGGAGGGGCGGAATCCGTCCCACCCCAAGACTTCAGCGACCACCACCTCCAAGAAGTCCAAGAAGTCGGGCTTGAAAAGAGGCCGCCACGGGAGGCACCCGAAAAGTGAGGTGGTGCGTAATATATTGAGGATAGGGCCGAATGGAGATCCCGTGGAGCCGAATCTATCGGGGCCACCTATAGCAACCCGGATCTCCGTTATAGCCAAGGAAACCGTGCCTATCACTTACCTAGAATGGAGGAATGTCCCGAAGGTGCTGAAGAAGAAGGTGTGGAAAGCCGTGGTCCGTCCCTGTTCCATTATCCAGGGCTAGAGGCAGGCTTTGACAAAAAAGAAATGCAAGAAGTATGTGTGGTCCGTTGCAAGCAAAGCGCTTCGCACCTGCAAGGAACAATCTCTACACAAACTATGTGTAGAAGGGCAAGTCACCACTTCAAGCCTACAACTTCTTAAAGCAACCGGTGCGGATGAGTTCGTCAACCTTTACGACTAACGAAGAGTATGAGGCCAAGTCAAAAATGGGTAAAGAACTCGCAAAGAAGAACGAACTCGAGGCACAACCTCGGCATGGTAGGATATTTTGGTCATAAGGGTGGATGGCGGCGGAAAGAAAGGGAGGACGCCGAGAAAGGGATAGAGAATCCGTTGCTAGACCTTCCCGAGAGGACACGTGACTTCTTCTATGCCCGTCGGCCCAAGAAGCGAGAGGAGGGCAAAGACGTCAAGTACAATGACCCAAAGGTCAACGAGGTGGAGAAGAAGGTGATGCTTGTGAAAGAGGCCAAGGCGCGGGGAGTTCCAACCTAGGAGGGAGCACGACGAGCTGACCGAGGCACAGTGGAAGACCCGAACACCGTGGCGAGTTCGGGGCCGGGGCTCGAGGTATAGCCGGAAGACCATGGATTCTTGGGCATCCGACGAGGCCAACTACCACACGAGGCGGAGGTACAAGGAAAACCATAAGATGCAAGGCTATGAGGAAGCCATAAAGGACATAGTCGAGAAGAAAATAGAAGAGGTATTAACGACAAGAGGTCTTTCCAACATCCAAGGTGTGAGTACGAGTCTTTGGAGCTAGGAAGAACCCAATCGACGATCTCGTCGAACCCGCGGTTGGCAAACTCTATATACCCGTTGGCGGGAAGGGAAAGAAGAAGGAGGTGGCCACTTTGCCATAGTGTCTCCGCACCACGGAGAGATGTTGTACAATAACGAGCCGGTCCCCACCCGACTATGCCTTCGTTTATCCGGAATCCATAGAACCGGACCTTAGTGATGAGGAGATCGATATCCCGGGTGAACAAGGAGAAACAGTACTCAAGGACCTTCGGGTGGAGAGGGAGTACCTATGGAACAAGGAAGACATTGCCTCAGTGAAACCGACGACACCACCTCCGACGGTAGCGTCCGCAGGAGCCCTCCTCCTTCTCCCGGGTGGTGGTGGCGATGACGATGATGATAACAACGATGATGGTGGCGGGTGGCGGAAGTCCTCGTCCGAACCCACCTCCAAAAGAACGGGAAGGAGGAGACGGCGGCAAGACACCCCCGACTTCGGCGACGGTGAGAGGACACCTTCTCCTAAAGCGTGACAAGGGGGCTCGCCGCCCTCCCATGCCGTTCAAGCGCCCGATGGTCGAGGAGGTTTCAGAAAAATGTGACGGGTATAGAAACCCTAATACATGGCTAACTTGTACTATGCATTAATGGTGGCTAATGTAGTTCAATTCCACATGCATAGGATTGTCAACACCGCCTCGGAGCGGTCGGAAGGACGATGAGGTCGAATGTTTCCCCAAGCGCCCAGAAGAAGAAGAAGCTACCAAAAGAAGATGAGGAAGTTCTTGCCCTCGACCAACAAATACTTAGATGATGAGGCCGGGGAAGGAGCTAGCGGAGAAGGAAAAGGACCTCCGATTGGCTAAAGCGAAGAACCGGGGGCCGTGAAGACCGGCGATTACTAGGTACGTATATGCGTGATAATCTCAACCAAACTTAGCCGGACATATGCGTATGCGTGCGTAGCTAGAAGATGCTAACGTACATCTCATCTGTATAGGAATTATATACCCCATCGGCGGGGACAATGGGTCGGCCGGACCGCCTGGACTACTTTGAGCTTGGCAAGTTCATGGTGCCCAAGGGCTAGCTAATCAAGGAAGAGGAGTGGGACACTCGCGGGTTCCACCGATTATATCAACATCTCGCGCTGATCGGGGGTGACGGAGTTCCATTTCGGGGTTCCTAAAGAGCTCTTTAACTTGGAGGAGGACATTTCACTTTGCCAATAGGCTTCGACGAAATGTGGCGGTTGCTACGGCGCCCGGGACCTCGACCAATCCATTGTCACCCTCTATGCTGCGTGAGTTTGTTTATGCATTACGCCTCGTACACCACTAATTCTAGCTCTCCGATCCTATAATGATGTGACCACATGTGCTTGCAGGATGAAAGCATTGATAGCCCGAACGAAGAATGAGCCAATTGTGTTTCTATGTCCAGCGTATATAGACATGGTCGATTTTTCTCATTACTGGATGGAGAGCAGAGGAACCCAGAGCTCAAGAAGCTGGGCAAGGCCAAACAATATAAACACTATGAAACATTGGCTAATGCAAAAGTTAGAGAGATGGCGGACTACATCCGTAAGTGCATGAAGAAGATCAAAACGAGGTTGGTTGTCTCATTGCGGCCCAACATATCAAGTAAGTCAAAAGCAATACTTTTTATTTTTGAACACTTAGAATCTATCTCTAATCAAATAAAATGGTGTAGCATGGCGGTATAGAAACAACGGACACATTGGCCAAATTGGATTACTTGGCTAATCTTCCCTCGGGATGGAGCGGCCCTTAGGCTTGGACTCGTTGTATGATACGCCAAAAGGCCTCTATGGACATTTTGAGCAGGCCCCGCAAATTTGTAAGTCACGACACTTGTATACTATTTCATACCACAAACTTCAGTAAGTCATGACACTGTGGGATTTCGTTATGGGGGCTTACAAGGATTACTTGAAAGACCCCGAGTCACTCGATCGGAGGCGAGCATACGCAAAGAAAACATAAGGACCAAATGAAGATCGGGGCGAGATTACGAGGTATATGCAAGCATTACTCGTTTGCTCGTCCATATTGAATGGTCTCATAATATTCTAACCATTTTCTTCGTACATATATCGTGCATGCAAGGCGGTAAGCGCGACCTTTTTTGGCGAGAACACTGTGTGGTTTCTATGCACGTGCGTTCATATCCCGCCAAAGGATGGCGTGTACCGTACTCGTGGGCGCGGCGACGAAGAACAATTTTGGACGAAAGGCTTGGGCGACATGACGTTCAAGAAACTGGTTGGCGCCATCCGTAGGGCGTCATGAGGGCGTTAATGCTACCTACCGGCAATTTCTTCGACCCTAAGAGCGACCTTGCCGTAAAAGCGGCGACTTATGGGAACTACGGACCGGAGAAATAAGCTAGACATGAAGGACTATATGTGGGATGACCTTGATTTGTAACCCAGCTAAACGTGATTGAGCTATCGATCGTTCGATCGAGTTTTGTAAATTCGATGTGTGGTGGTCACTTTTAAACTCTAAGTGTTTTAATTGAATGTCCATGTTAGTTGAATGTTAAATTGTGATGCATGTTTAAGATTTATGTGAATATTCTCTTATTTTATTATTTAATATGTGGTTTAAATCATAATTTATAATTTTATAATATTTTTAAATTATTTTTTTATTAATCCTGAATTAATTAACCGTGGCGGGCTTTTAACAAAAACCGCCATTACATTAACCATGACGGGCACGTAACGATGCCCGCCATGGTTAATCTATTAACCGTGGCGGTTTTTGTTAAACGCCCGCCATGGTTAATCGATTTTCCATGGCGGGCATGGAGTCCGGTTCGATTAACCGTGACCCTAGCTCCGTGGCGGATCCTATGCCCGCCACGGAAAATCAAAAAATGCCCGCCATGGAAGTTCGATTACGTAGTAGTGCATGTTTTCATGCCGTGATGTGGGCGAGCAAGGATATATTCTTGCAGCCTTTCCCACACTTCAGGAATTGGTTCATTTGGATTCTCACCGAAATTGGAGATTCTTGCCCACGGGGCATTGATTTTGCCCATTGGGAAGAAACGCGTGCGAGGAACGCAGCGGTGGAGCATTTGCTCCGTGCGACTTGAGCCTTATCTTTGTAGAACCATCGCCGCCTTCCCCACAAGGGGAAAGGAAACAGCGGAGCTTGATTGCGTCGAGCTCCACGTCCTTGATGACAATGGTGTCACACAGCTCTAGGAAATTTTGAAGGTGTGTGTTGGCATCCTCGCCGGGCAATCCACACTAGTAGGGATGTGCTCACCAATGACGTCCCCACTATCGTCACGGACAACGTCAAATTTGTCACCGAGTTTGTTACGGACGCGAGCTTATGACAAAAACGCGTTAGTCATCTATTGGGCGTCACATATGTCAATCGGTGACGAAACAACCATTTTCGTCATTGATGTGCACTTGATCAATGATGAAAAGAGTGGTGTCATAGATGTGTTTTCCATCCGCGGACGCCGTTGTTTTCGCCACTACCAACTAACCGCCGGCGTTGTAGACAACGCCGTTAACGGCGCCGTTATCGTTGTGTGACGATTTTCGTTCATCACGCGTTCGTCATAACGTGCTGTCTAACGCCATTTGTGATCGGCCGACGTGGTAGGCGACGTGGTGTACGGTCCTAGATGGCTAGAGGGGGTGAATAGCCTATAAAAATTTTCTACAAGCTCAACTAAACAAACCGATTAGTATAAAACACGGCGTAAAGTGGTTTGCACTAGCTCTAGTGGTCTTGCAAGCCTTCTAGTAACAAGACTAAATATTTCTATGATCTCTAATCGACACAAAGTCTATGTCACTACTCTAGCTAGTGAGCAAACCTAATATGATCCTTATGCTAGCAAGAACAACTACACAAGGCAAGAGCTAGCTCACTACTCAAAGTAAATTAGGAAGGTAAATACAAGAGTAAGAGCGATATACCAACTCGTAGTGGATGTCAACCAATCACCGGGAACAAGATGTACAATCAATCACACGAAGGTGATGATCCACACGCCGAGACAATGAACAAGTCAATTTGTTCACCCGGAGTTCGCTTGTACACCGACAAGTTACTCTCCTATTGTGCTTGGGCCAACACAAGGATGGTGTTTGAGCTAGGCGGTGCCCTTGCTAGCCTCAACACACCACTCAACAAGTGTGGTACCCAAGACACGAGCAATGTATTCCTTGCACTTTGTCTTCCCGACGAGGAGTGCGTGATCCTCTCACAAATCAACCGGAGGTGGCCAAGAAACAATCACCTCTTCTTGCCAACAACTCCACCAATCCATCCACCAAGGCTAGGAGCGGTGCCTCCAAGAGAAACGGAAATCCAATCGTCTCACAATGATCCCCAAGTGCCTCTAGATGCAAGAACTCGATGCAATGCACTTGGATCAACTCTTCTCTCAAGAATAAAGCACAAATCAAGAATGAGAGAGGAGGGAGGCTTGCTTGCTTGCTCAAAGGTGTTAGGAATGATTCAAATGTCCAAGAGAGGGAGCAAGAGGCAGCCAAGGGGGTATAAATACCCCTCACCACGAAATGTGGCCATTGGGGGGAAACCCACGGTTTCTGCAGCCTGACCGGACTCACCAGTGAGTCCGGTCGGTGGGTCCGTCACAACCGACATCCCCCGAAAGGATCGGACCCCGGCCCAGGCCGGGTCCGGTCGTAGCGTCGATCAAGCTTCCGGTCAAGACCGGAAGCATCCGGTCGGTCGCGTCCGGGCCGGCCCGAGGGCGAACCCCGGTTTACACCCTTATCGGGAATTCGACCGGACTCAGCGACCGGTGCGTCCGGCCGGATCCAGCCCGACTTCCGGCCACCGCGTCGGTCACTCCCGAGAGCTAAAAATCCGTCGTTTTATGCCGCCCTTTCGCCTTTGCTCCAATCCGACTTCCGTCACTTGTTTCTTGTTGCCGACACGTCGAAGAACACCTCGACACCATGTTTTAGCATTTTTCAAACATTTTCGACAAGCGCGAGTTAGCTCTTTAGGTTAGAATGCATGCATATGAATTTTGAACCTAAAGGCACATGAGGATCGATATGTACGAAAGTTTTCCCCTCTTTATAGTACGGCTTATCGATCCTATAACCACCCACACTCTCTATAGTGTCTTGGGTGTGAAATCAAAAGCCCTATGGTTATACCTTTGCCTTGGGGACAATTGATCTCCGAAACTCCACCGAAGTTGCATGCTTGATCAACTTTTTGGATCACCTCGATCCATCCTCCATGATCACCAAGCACCAATTCCGCAGCGACCAATCTCAATCTAGTCAAACACTTAGCATCGAGAGATTAGTCCTTAGGTGTCACTAATTAGCCAAAACCAAACAAGAGATCTTCAACGTGGCGGTGACGTGGTAGATGACGTGGCGGTATCGTGGATGCCGACGTGGTCGGGCTTTGTTCTCCCACGTGGCGCGCTGTTATTGGATCCCATTTTTCATCACAGTTGCTATGTATGATGTGCCATGAACCATCAGATGTGCCACGCAATTTAAAATATGCTCGACATAGAATAATTATTGAATTGTCACACAAATGATTACAAAAGCGCCACGAAAAAGGATTAGCGCTTCGTCACTAATGTTTATAATGTTCGTCATAGAAAGGATTAAATATTCGTGATAGATGGTAGTAAGCATTCGTCATCGAACCACATATATATCATCACGTAAAGGACATTCATTTCATCATTGTTGCGTAAACCGATTGCATCACAAATTGCAAAATAAAATTCATAATCGTGCCTCGATCCACCGACATTACAACTCAATCAACAACTAGTAACAAGTACTAGTTGACATCACTTGGAAGTTTCATATCACTTGTAAGAAGTAAAAAGAAACCAACAACTCCAACTTAGTTTTCCATAAGAAAAACACCAAAGCAACACCATCGTACCGCCGCGCTCATGTCGGTTCCAAAGATACCATTAGCACCGAGTGAAATCAAACGCCTCGCCAGCCATTGTTCTCCGCCACCGCCTTCTTGTAGTCCTCCAACTCCTTCGTTTGCCTCGCCAAATATTCTTTTGCCTCTCCGTGAGGTCCTCTTGATTCATTGAGTTCATCCCGCATACAGCTGCCCTTTCTTCACCGCTATGCGTTCTCGGCTCTGATTCGATCGATGAAGCTGATTTTGCAGATCCACCGGTTGCAATCCCACATTCTTCAAGAAATGGTTTGTGCTTTTGCGGGAGAGCACCCGACACAGCACTGCACACTTGATATGGTGTCTCACCTTCATCAACAGGTTGTGACATTAAAAATTCCATATCATCCTCGAAAACAAAGCAAGGACCCATCATTAGTTGGGTGTTCTGATAGCAAAATTCGTAAGTCATATTTGTTGGCATAAGTTGGTGAAGAGAAAAACACACAAAATTTGTCTAGATTGGAGACATATAGCATTCATTCAATGATGTGACAAAGAATAGATTCGGATGAACTTACAAGTGCATATTTTGCTTTGGTTCGCACGGACCACGTTTGGAGCCGGTATGGCGGGTCTTGAAGGCCTCCACCGCATCAACTTCCTCATCCCGTGTTGCGCTAGGTTCTGCATTGTTCCTCTTCGCTACGTTTTTGGTTAATCAATAACAACAATGTATTACATCAAATGCAAACTAAGTGGTTTAGGCAAATATGTACAAGGTACTATTTACTTACATATTCATGCAAGTGCGCCACATAGCATCGAGAACCTCAGAGCACGGTGATACTTTACTTTGTTTGCGATTTTGCCTATTCTTTTCACCGCTTCCTACAAGAGATTCAACATAGGTTCAAGATAATAAGACCATTTGCAAATTCAATGAGAAATAAGAATACAAGACCCTTACCATCTTCTTTGGATTAGACCAATGTGCAACTAGTGCCTGCCACTGTTCATCAGTCATAGAATCAACAGGAGAAGTTGTCCTAATCTCATTTGCTGGCACACCATTGAAGTATTGCTTCTTGAGCTGATAGCGTCGTTGTCGCACCACCGAAGCCAAAGACATCAGCGCAAGCATCATCAACTGCATGGTCATTTTTATCAATTTCCAAGCGCAACTATTCATATGGCAATTCCATAGTTAGAGGTTGAACTCATCTTAAGAAGATATACAAGCTACTAAAAGAATACATATAGTAATCCACTTACACTTAGCTTCCCCATGAAGCTCTTGTAATATTTGTCGTCGCCCTTGTAATCTTTCCAAATGAGTAAGGACGTGAATCTTGTCCCGAACAATGACTCTGTGCTCGATGCTAACTTGGTCGCTTGAACAAAGTTGATGAGGCCATTTTTTTCCTTGAGCAACAGCTATGGGCAACCCCTTTCCCATTGCTTTTGTCATCCTTTCCAAATGTGTTCCCTTGGTGGGCGGTCTCGGTCTCCTTGGGGCTCGCTATGGAAGATCTACAAAATAGAAAATGCAGTTCAATGATTGCGTAAAATGCAAATGAGCACAACAGATTTCATATTAAAATGTTAAATAATCTATAACTTGCCTTCAGTGTTATCGCCTCTAGCACAGTTGTTGTCATCAGGTAGGCCATCATTATCATGATCTGTAGGACCTTGAGTGTCCACAGCAATGTTTGCAGGGTCCTGCTCTCGTAGTAGAATTTGAGCCTTGTGGCGCTTCAACTTGAGTGTCTCAGTAGCACCCTCGTGTTTGAAGCCTTTTGATGCTCTTGTTGGGGCAAAGAAAGAGCATCCACCCGTGACCCATCACATGCCCTCACCCTCTTACTAGCATTCCTACTTCCCGGTGGCATTTTGGTGTTTTTGTTTGTCCTTGAAGCGAGGACTTTGACTCTATGACCTTTAGGAATCTGTACAAAACAAAAATACATGTAAGTGATGTGCATTAATAAGCAACACAATGTAGTAAAGAAATGATATGAAACAAAGATTATTGAACTAAAGCAATATCATACACTAAAAGAGCAATATTTTACAAACATTATAACTCAATGCAAATATTCCCCATCCACTACTTTGGAGATAGAATAAGCACCTCAATTTCTATGGGGGCTGGTCGCTCATCGATTCAATGTCTTCAATCACTATCTCCTTGATCATCATCGTCAAGGAGATATTCGAGGATTCTCGTAATCACTATTTGTTCCCTTCGTTGTTTGTTCCCCCCCTTCTTTGCTTTGGTGGTTGTGGAATACAATTATTTAATTCAGATCTTAAGTTGACCAGCCCAAGTCATTGAAACATCTTCTCATTCTCTCGCCACGCATATCACGTCGTCTCTCATAATCGATTCTTCGGACGATCTACTATTTGCAAGATAGATAACAAGAATTACAAGTGTTTCTATTAGATAGTAAATGGACTTTACTATGAGCTAAGAGCTACTACTACTTGCATGAAAGATAAGGGGAGGGAGCTAGTAGTTTTTTGGCCGGAAAGCTTAGAGTTAATATGTGGTTAGGTTTTAGATTTCGTGTAAATAATCTAAGAGGCAAGTGGTAGCACTCTTTTCTCGTGTTTAGATGACTAATCTAATTTTTGAGTATATGAGGAACCCGAGGTCCCTTATCTTATTAGGACACATGTATCCAAACCGCTTCAATCAAATAGCATTCTCATGCATCCTAAAACATTTTCTCATTGCTAAGCGGTCATGTATAATTCCACTATGACTAAACAAGTGAATTCTTAAATAATTTAACCAAGACCAAACAATCATCGTGCACAAAGTAACGGACAAAAGAGAAAAATCTTAAATTGTGAACAAGTGCGGGTTGGTTACCTCCTTGTTCTTGTGGCTCGTGCGCTTTCGATTCTTGTGGTCGTGCGCTTTCTTCTTCCCGTACGTTGTTCTTCTCATCGTTGCTTGTTCTTGCGAAGGTTTCTTTAAGTTGACCCCATGTTGCCACCATGGGGATGTACAGTGGTGCGGTGAACCCTACTTTCGGCGAAGAAGCAAATGCAAAGGGATTTCGTCGTCGGCGATGGTGTTGTCCCCAAATCCTGAAATGGGTAACGTTAGATCGTGTCGACAAAGAAGGGATTAGGCGATGAGATAGGGGGTGCGGATTTTGATGTCGGCGACGACGCATGTCCTCGCCGGATCTATTCACCCCGCGGAGGGGGAGGGGGACGTACCACCTCGTGTGGTAGAGGAAGCAGCTCGTCGACGGCGGTTGTGTCCAGCGCGGCCGCTAGGGTTTGGGAATCGGGAATGCCGAGGGGAGGGGAAATGAGAGGGGATGGTGGTGACGAAGAAGGGGGATTTTGGCGGTATTTTTGGCGCTAATTTTTTTCGGGATGACAACATTGAAATGTTTCGCCGCCCAATGTTCTTCTTTTCGCGCCCGAATTTTTTTTTTTTTGGTTTTTGTATTTTTTTTATCCGGGCTTTTAAAATACCTAAATGTAGCTAAAATAAGCTATTGTGAGAAGTGTACCACCACTTTCTCGAAATCATCTCAAACTTTTTGGGGGAGTCTATGGAGCCAACCTATGATGTTGTGTGAACTTGTGGAATTTTTAGACCATGTTTACCTATTTCTGTATTTATTTGTTGTTTGAATCAATAAAACTAGTTAAAATACCTAAATAAAGGTAAAAAAATCTAAAATTTTGGTGGGACACATCATTTTGATGTAGGTTGTTGGGAAAAAAATTTGAGTGGATTCAAAGAAAGTGTTGATACACATCCTCACAATGACCCACGCCTCTCTCACTTGTTCTAGTCACTATGAGAGAGGTGGTCATGGTAGTGCGAGAAGTGTACCACCACTTTCTCGAAATCGTCTCAAACTTTTTTGGGGAGTCTATGGAGCCAACATATGATGCTGTGTGAAGTTGTGGAATTTTCAGACCATGTTTACCTATTTCTCAGATTTATTTGTTGTTGAAATCAACAAAAATTGTTAAAATACCTAAATGGAGGTAAAAAAATCTAAAATTTTGGTGGGACACATCATTTTGATGTAGGTTGTTGGGAAAAAAATTTGAGTGGATTCAGAGAAAGTGTTGGCACACATCCTCACAATGACTCACGTCTCTCTCACTTGTTCTAGTCACTATGAGAGAGGTGGTCATGGTAGTGCGAGAAGTGTACCACCACTTTCTCGAAATCATCTCAAACTTTTTTGGAGAGTCTATGGAGCCAACCTATGATGTTGTGTGAAGTTGTGGAATTTTCAGACCATGTTTACCTATTTATGTATTTATTTGTTGTTGAAATCAACAAAAATTGTTAAAATACCTAAATGGAGGTAAAAAAATCTAAAATTTTGGTGGGACACATCATTTTGATGTAGGTTGTTGGGAAAAAAATTTGAATAAAAAAATGTTGGTTAAAAACAGGAAATAGAATATTGAAAAAGTAAAAGAAAGAAGAAAATGTTGGTTAAATAAAAAAAAAAGTACCCAATTTGGGATCGATCCTGTGACCTGCGGCTGTCACTTGGAGAGTCTTACCATTGCGCTACAAGGATGTTTTCTATAGAAGCCCAATTACATTTTACTTGAAGTCTTTCGCCGCCGCCCCGCCTATATAGTGGACCCTAATCGTCACAGATCTGAAAACCCCGGCCCATTTCGTTTCCTCGTTGCCAACTCCTCCTCTCCCCTACAAAAACCCCCACCGCCGCCGGTTGCCCCGCCGCCTCGCGTTCGTCCGCCGCCGCGCACGCCGCCGCGAACGAGATGGGACTGACGGGGAAGAAGAATCCGGCGCAGTCGGAACGCGTGAAGAACCAGTCTCGCGACAAGAAGACCGGGAGGTGGGTGGCCCGCGACTTCGTCGGCAACGCCGAGGTGGCTCCGCCGGCGGCGGCATCGCTCCAGACGTGCCGCCGGGCTTCGAAATGATGGCGCCGGCCCAGGGCTACATCACCCCGCTTGGTGTCTGCACCCGATCCATGGCGCTTCGTGCTGCAAGGGGAAGGGCCGCGCCCTAGAGTTCGCCGCCGGCGCGTCATCGACCTCGTCGGCCAACCACCAGGTGAGCTTAGGGTTACCTCGCTGGGATTTCGTGGTTAGGGTGTGCGGATTCTTTTTACGTTAGGGTGTGCACTTTAGTACTGAAATGGGATGAAGCAAAATAGATTTGGTACAAATTAGGGGATTAGGGGATGAAGAAGAAACATCAGTGGCAGATTGAAATAGAAAATGGGGTTTTTTTTTCCAATTTATGCAGTTCATTGTACTATATCTATTTTGCTAGTGTATGATCATGCATCCAGTAAATGTAAATCTAATTTGGGATATCTTTGCATGATTCATAGGAATATGGGGGTTTTTTTTCCCAATTTATGCACATCATTGTACTGTATCAATTTTGCTTGTGTATGAACATGCATGCAGTCAATGTTAATCTATTTTTGGGATATGTTAGCATGCTTCATAGGAAATGGTGGTTTTTGTTTCCCAATTTATCCAGTTCATTGTATTATATCCAGTGCATTGTACTATATCCAGTCTTGATGAAGTTAGTTGATAAATTAAATATCCAGTCTTCATAGGAATAGAGGTTTTTTATTTCCCAATTTACTTGTTGTTTGACATGTTTATTTAGAAGTTTATTATAACAGGTTACTTGCTTACTGTTATTAAATGTACCAGCATGGAGTACAATGTTAATTACTTCCTGTTCTGAATATTTTTGTATGTACTTTTGAATGTTCCTTTTGAATGTTATTAAACCTGCTTACTGTTATTCTAGGTCATGGTAATCTTGATAAATTTTCTTGAGCAATGTTCCTGACATAATTTATTTCAACTGTGCCTATATGATTGTAGCAATGTGCCTATATGATTGTAGCAATGTTCCTGACATAATTTATTTCAACTGTACATGAGATTTTCCATCTTTGAGTTTATCAGTATGAAAGTTCATGCTCTATGTTTCTGCAGAATTGCTTTTGCTGCAACCATGCCACCGCTGAGGTCAAGGACCTGAAGAATGTGATGTTTGGCGAGCTGGTCAAGGTGAACAGGAAGTACAATGCGCTGGAAGAGAGGCTGACCAATGTGGAGGAAGCTGAGTGGAAGAACAGAGTGAACGTCTTCATCCTGCAGCAGGCTAACAAGAAGAAGGACGTTCAGATCGATGAACTGAAGGCCCAGATTCATGGCCTCAAGGCAGGCATGGAGAAGCTCAAGAGGAAGAGGAAGAACAAGGAGCACTAGGAGTGCTTGCTGGAAGGATGGCCCTAGAACCTGATGGACTTCAGTTCATCGATAGTTATAGTATGTAGATGTCTATATATAGCACTAGAACCTTGCTGGAATGCTTGCTAGAGGAGCTGAGTCTCCTAGTTTATTTTGGTTGTGAACCTGGTTATGTTGTCATGCACTGGTTAAGTCTTATCTGGTGGCACGTATATGTGCCTTTGAAACTGTTATTAATATGAAGTCACGTAGCTTCTGCTATGTTATAAAAGTTTGTGTGCATGTCTCTTTATTAGAAATACCTTATATAAATTTTTCTATTTCCATGTATCTTATTATTGTTGAAAACACAAACTCGTGGCACATAGATGCATTGCACAATGTTTTATGTAACTAAGTTTAATATAATCAAATCGATAACGTAGGTCATAATACACAGACATAGCAGCTTGTTTATTGTTTCTGATTGGTACAAGTAAAACCAACTATCTTATTTAGTAATCCTCATCTTCATCGTCATCAAAGGACATGTCATCATTGTTATCATTGCCACCATCACTACAGTACTGCAGTATTGTATCATCTTCCTCCTCCTCGCCCTCACTTTCTTCATCATCGAGAGTAACAACAGCTGGCTTGCCCTTTCTTATATTCTCTTGTAAATTTCCTTGAACAACAGTTGCTTCTCCACCTGGATTGCTGTGTGTAACTACAATATCATCTACTTCTTGGACTGCATGCTCACTATCAGAACCATAATCATCCTGATGCACCTCAACACTGGCCTCTTCTTTCTCAGACACATCATAAACATTCCTATGTTCAAATTTTTGCACAACTCGCCAATCTTTACCTAAAGCTGTGTCTTGAAGGTAGAAAATCTTTTTCGCTTGACTAGTCAGGATGAAAGGATCAGTCTTGTACCATAATGACTGCACATTGATGGATTTGAAATATCCATCATCTTTTGGGACTCTCAGCTTGCCTTCTTGGTTGTACCAATCGCATCGGAATGGAACCACTGACCGACGACATTGTAAATTCGAGTTATACTCCAACTGAATTACCTCTTTAAGGACACCATAAAAATCAATGGTTTTGTTACCATGATCTCCAGGACTCAATATACCACTATTTTGTGTCAACAGGTACTTCTCACGATCGACAGTGCTATAACGCACTCCATTCACAATACAAGCTGCACAACGCTTAACTCGCAGATCTGGCCCATTAGCAAGTGCCCACAGTCCTTCGCTAACCGACTGTGGATCCTCCTCGAGTTTCTTCTCAATCTGTTGCAACAAAAGTTATTAGTGACACCTGTACATATCCATACTAATGCATTTACTGAACCTAGAAACATATTATGTAATCACTTACATGGGACTTAAACCACTTTGCAAATCCTTGTTCAACCATTCTATCAACATCTTGAACACCTTGCTCCCGCAGTTCTCGCCTTTGTACTTCTACAAGTAGGCAAATGTTACATAATCGAGAAAATGTAAATGATAATTAATCTCAAGCTTGTAAAATGACACTTACTTCTTATAATCGTCGGCTTCGTCACAATTATTTAGCACATACCAAATTAACTTTTTCATGAGACCATTATCAATGTAGTTACACCTATTAGCTCCAACAAGAGTAGCACCATGCTTAAAAACAAAGATGTCATCAGGCAATGGCCTATCCCCACAACTACCACCATCATCACTGTTAAATCTAGTTCCAATATCCTCCATGTACCTAGAACAAAAAGTTAGGGTGTCACTTGCCACATATGCCTCAAAGAATCGATCCTTCTGGCCTTGCCCTGTTCCTAACAAAATCTTTCAAAGTGCCTAGACGCCTTTCTATTGGGTACATCCATCCATACTGAACAGGACCTCTAAGCAGTGCCTCATCAGGAAGATGGACACACAAGTGCACCATTGTTGACGGTAACCAACGACATATTTTTCCCGTCAACTTACTGTTGACGGTAACCAACGACATATTTTTCCCGTCAACTTACTACCATAAAGGGAGTAAAATTAAACCTTTTATACTCATATACTTTTATCACTAATAAATTCCACTTGTAGTGTCTTGTATTTTATTTTGCAGATTTATAATAAAAGCAAGTGGAAAATCGACCAAAGTACGCCTTCCGAGAAAGCGCATTATTGCAAAACCCAAGCCCAAGAGCAAATCGACCCAAAACATCAAATCTGGGCCGAGAACAGCCCGGCCCACAACTTTTCAGGGCGAAAGACGACACCCTGAGACCCCGGCCGGCCGAGCCTGCCTGGGGGTGCGCTAGCGCACCACCCTGGTGCGGCCGCACCTCCCCACGAGGCGGTTTCGCCCACCTCGGGGGGCGGTTCGTGCACTTTCCAAACGGGGTTTCCCCCCTGCGTTGGTCGGTTTTGCGCATACAAGGAAGGTTTACTGTGTCGGTTTTGATGTAAATTAGCACTTAGGCCCCTCCTCCAAGTGTATAAGTAGGCCCCCTCTCTCCCTCTCTCAACACACACCATTTGGAGCCTCCTCACTTTCTACTCTTCTTCTCCTCTCCTCTCTACTCCTCCACTTCTCTAGTTCTTTTAGTCTTTAGTAGTATTTGGAGCAAGGCTAAGCTTCATTGGAGAGCTTGTACTTGGGAGAAGGAATATTCGGTATGAATACATTTATGGTTTATCCTCAAGTCTTGATCTCATATGCTTGTGCAATAGAGCTAGAGTATTTACATGTTATATTCTTGACATGTTGTTCTCGACACGATCATGATAGAAGAACTAGACTATAGTTCCTATGTCATGGTTAGTCGTATAGAACTTAGGGCCTAACCATTCATGCCATGTATTTGAGTAGAGTAAGAGTTGTGCTGAGGTGGCGGTTCGTTGTGTCCTTCGGGGCTTGCTCGTGTCCTATTCCGTCCATCCGTAGGGTGGGGGCCATGGGGACACGAGTAGTGTCCTAGTATGCGGGGCGTGGTGTCCGGATGCCGGTATCCTTCGAATATGAGTGCATGCCATGGTTGAGGGGGTAGGCGGCTTGGTCGTGACAAGCCTTGACCGTCCCCTTGAAATCCCCCCACGTTCGTGTGTCTTTGTAGGAGTTCAGTAAATGCCTTCCTTCAGTATGGATGCTCGGAGGTCTCCCCGCCCATCTCACTCTCGACCTAAAACTCTAGTCATCTATGTTTGCATGATTATTAACGGTTCTTTGCACAGCTACTTTAGAATGCCTGCTCCACTTAGAATATTCTTTATTCTTTATTTTCCTTTTATCCTTGAGGTTGGCCCAAGTGTGTGTCACACTATCTTAAAATATCATTACTTACCCCCTGTATTGAGTATTGGTCAACCGCATAGACATGTCGTCTTGTTCATGCCCCCAAGTAGAGTCCTACACCATGCCTTCCTTTGGGAAAATATAAATAACGATACCCCGAATATCTCCGGGTGAAATGCTACAACGGTATTTCCGTGCGCTTGACTTGTTCTCAGAATGCTACGAATGCCACCCGACATCCCGTGGCGATGGTAGCTGGAATGTAAAAATTCCGCGAAGTCGTTGTGGGAGTCAACCCGTGGTTCCTGCACTTGCCTTTACGGCACTTGCGCTTAGGAAACGCAACACTTACTACCATAAAGGGAGTAAAATTAAACCTTTTATACTCATATACTTTTATCACTAATAAATTCCACTTGTAGTGTCTTGTATTTTATTTTGCAGATTTATAATAAAAGCAAGTGGAAAATCGACCAAAAATACGCCTTCCGAGAAAGCGCATTATTGCAAAACCCAAGCCCAAGAGCAAATCGACCCAAAACATCAAATCTGGGCCGAGCACAGCCCGCCCACAACTTTTCGGGCGAAAGACGACACCCCACCGAGACTTCGGGCGGTAGAGCGAGCCTTGGGGCGCGCCAAGACCACCCGGGCGGCCGCACCTCCCCGAGGCGGTTTCGGCCCGACCTCGGGAGGCGGTTCGTGCACTTTCCAAACGGGGTTTCCGCCTCCCGTTGGTCGGTTTGCGCATACAAGGAAGGTTTACCAGTCGGTTTTGATGTAAATTAGCACTTAGGCCCCCTCCTCCAAGTGTATAAGTAGGCCCCCTCTCTCCTCTCTCAACACACACCACTTGGAGTCCAAAAAACCAGCAATCTCTCTCTACCACCTCTACCTCTCTCTCTTCTACTTCTTCTTTCTTCTTCTTCTTTCTTCTTTATTCTTTCTTAGTTAACACTTGGAGTAGAAGAGCTACAAGGAGGGCTTGTCTCCTAGAAGAAAGTGCTTTTGGTAATACATCCACTCTATGGAGCATTCTTCTATTTGTAAGTCTTATATTTATGTTCTTGGCCTAACTTATGAACTAGAGTATAGTTTTGTTCATATTCTTGTGTTGGTATATGAACTAGCATATAGTTTACATATCATAATCTTGACATGTTCATTACAGATTCATCATCGATCATCATATGCCTAACTTGATTAGAGGTGGGATATCGGTTCGTTGTTCCTTCGGGTTTGCTCTTGTTCTAGTCCGTCCATTCGACGAGTGGGGATCCTGGGGGGACAAGAGTAGTGCTCTAATATGCGGGCATGGTGCCCGGGTATTACGACACCTGCGGATATGAGGGCATGCCACGGTTGAGGGGGTAGGCGGCTTGGTCGTGACAAGCCTTGACCGTCCCTTGAAATCCCCCACGTTCGTATGTTCTCGTAGGAGTTCGTAAATGCTTCCTATCGGGCCGTATGGTATCCGAGGAGTCTCCCCCGCTATCCTAGACCTAACCATGATTAAATCGCTTGCATATGATCCTAACTATTCATTTGTATGGCCATGACTAGATACATTAGAACTACTCCATTAGGTTATTCATTTATTCATTTATTCTTTATCTATTTTCTTTATCCTTTTCTTTGGTGCATTCTTAAGTGTGTGTCACACTATCCATGAACCGTTATTGCTTACCCCTGTTATGAACATTTTGGTCTAAGCAAACACATGTTCCTCTATTCAGATGCCATGCTAATTTATTAATCACATGCCTTCCTTTGGGAAAATATAAATAACGATACCCTGAATACTTCCCGGGTGAAATGCTACAATGATAGATCCGTGCGCTTGCGGATGAATATCTAAGATGGCAAGATCTATCCGTTGACGATTCCATTTCGGATCACCGACATGGTGGTTTTACTTGGGAATGTCGGCGGCGCATTTCGACGCTCTTATTGGGGATGGGTTTTATACCTGTTTCCTTTGATTGCGTTAAGAAATGCCAACAAGCATTTCGGCGCCGGTCGGGAAGGCATTGTGAAAAAAAAATAGCCGGCTATGAATATGAACTGTGTGCGTGGATACCATTTGCTCATACAAAGCTAATCTTTTATGTTTTCTCTCCGTTGTGGATGAAAACAGGATAGTGTATGTCGGGTTTCCTCTTGCCGAGAAAACTTCATCTCCGATCCGGAGGCACTCCTAAGGAAGAACCGGTCTCGTGCCGCTTCTTCTTCAGCCGGAACCCGACAATCGAGACCGACATCCCGCACCAACCGCAACTCAAGCCATGGCCCGTGGTCGCCGCGGCGATTTCTCAACTCCCGCCGTCACCAACGTGCCCATCGGGCCGACGGTGAACGTGGCGGACAAAAACTTCGAGCTTCGTCTTGGGTTGATCACCATGGTGCGTGCCGGTCCCATTCTGTGGATCTGCCGAGCGAGGGCGCAAATGCTCATCTCCAACACTTCCTCGGAGCTATGCGATACTATCGCCATCAAAGATGTCGCAGCAGACGCCATCGGGGCTCGCCTCGCTTCCCTTCTCCCTCGTGGGGAAGGCGAAACAGTGGTTCTACAAGGACAAGGAAGTCGTCAGTACGTGGGCCAAGTGCTCCGCGGCGTTCCTCGCCAAGTTCTTCCCCATGGGCAAAACCAATGCCCTGAGGGGAAGAATCGCCAATTTCCAGCAGACATCAATGGAACCTATCCCGGAGGCGTGGGAGAGGCTGCAGGAATACATTCTGGCATGCCCGCACCACGGGATGGAAAACTGGCTGGTGCTCCAGAACTTCTACAATGGTCTCACGGCCATATCAAAGGGGCACCTCGACGCCGCTGCTGGTGGCGCATTTCTATCGCTCACCATCGATCAGGCAACAGCCCTGATTGATAAAATGGTGGCAAATCAGAGCTGGGGCGAAGACAGAGCCCTGGCCAAAACACAAAAAGGCATGCATACCGTGAAGGAGGCGGATATGCTTGCCGCAAAAATGGACCTGCTGCTAAAGAGGCTGGAGGAGCGCAGCACAGATGCTACTACCCAGCCGCGCCCAGTCTACGCCACAGACGCTCACATGACCTGTGAGACGTGTGGTGAGGTTGGCCACTCGGGGGGATAACTCGCCCGAGACTCGTGGAAGAAGCCGCCTTCATCAACAACAAAGAACGGGTATCGCCAACCGCAGCAGGGGGCTGGAACAACCATCCCGGCCACCATTCCAAGGCAACCAGGGGGTACAACTCCAACTATAACCCCGGTCACCATCACTAAAGGACCTCGGTACTTTGCCAGGCGAAAATTAACGAAAATCTCACCAAAAGATGAGCCACCAAGACAAGATCTTGGAAGGTGTGAATAACAAGCTTGAAGGGTTGACGCCGGGCCGTGAAGAACCAACTCGGCTTCAACAAGATGATAGAGACACAAATAGCCCGATTGCAGCCCAAGTGCCGATTAACGACTCGGAAAGGATCCCGGGGCAACCTGAGGTCCCACACGAGTCGATTAACATGATATCTCCGAGGCTCGGCCAACCCGAGAGCTAAAAAGATCCCCGTGGACTCGCCATTCATTGCCAAGAAGGGGAGATCCTGGGCGTCCCCATCATCACCGTGCCATTGGCCCCCATAATTTTGCTAATGCATTTTGTGACCGGGGCCAAGATAATGTGATGTCCAAGACCACCTTCAACAAAATCCATGGAGGGACGCTTACTCACCGCCAAATTCGTCCTCCAAATGGCGAGATCAATCAACAAGGCGGCCCGAGGAATACCGGGAGGACATGTCGATTAAGATCCAAGATGAATACATCCCCTGCAGACTTTGTGGTCTTGGACATGGGCCCAAAGGAGGATGTGTCTCTCCTCCCGGGGAGACCATTTCTTTATACTTGCCAAGGCCGACATCGATCCGGGGAAGGGCTTCATCGTCTTCCATATCAAGGATAAGGCGGTAAAGTGCCCATTCATTGGGTACAAGCAACAACACACCCGGCAATCATCGCCATCAAGACCGGTGTGGAATGTTGAAGGATCTGGCTCCGAGACCCCCGAGAGCAGTACCTCCCCGCCAATAGCGAGGGGAAAGTCGACAGTGACTATAAATAACCTTGCTCAAAAAAAAAAATGGTA
The DNA here is from genome assembly GCA_015847255.1 of Hyparrhenia diplandra. Lineage (NCBI taxonomy): Eukaryota > Viridiplantae > Streptophyta > Magnoliopsida > Poales > Poaceae > Hyparrhenia > Hyparrhenia diplandra. The sequence goes on along the minus strand of JADLZK010004860.1, from coordinate 47,704 downwards.
TATCCAAAAGAAAAAAAAAAAAAAAAAAAAAATGGGGTATATTATTAAAAAAAATTTATATATATTTTTATATATTTATGTGTTTCATAAAATATTTTTATTAACAAAATATTTTGGAAAACTAAAATAAAAATCTTTATAAATAAAATAAGTCTTTACATGAAAAATAAAGAAAAATATTTTCTACATAAAAGTATATACAAAAATATTTTTAAAATAATTTTTCTATTTAAAAATAAATTTATATTTGAAAATTTTTGGAGAAATTCAAAAGGGAAGAAAACGGCCGAACCAAAGATGAGGACACAACGACCACGAACTTTTCGTGACCGTTGGACACGCCCGACCAAAGCCGAGGCGGACCTCGGGTAGGTCTTGGTGCGCGCACCCCAAGGTGCGGCGGCTCCGTGCGGCGCCGTTCGGGGCCCGCCTTCGCCAACGGCTCCTAACCGTTGTGTGAGGCAGCCCCTCGGCCGTGGGCTCGGCTATAAATAGCCCGAGCACCGGTGTGAGAACTCCCACCCCTCATTTTCACTCTCTCACTCTCACACTCTCTCCCGCTTGTTCCACACTCCATTTTCTCCACCAAAAACATTGTGCCGAGCAAGATTTCGGGTGTGAAAGTTCATACTTTCAACTAACCCTTGCACACCCGAGGTCTCGCTCGATCATTTTGCAAAGAGCCATGAAGAAAGCCGGGAGGATCTTCAGCGGGTTGAGGCGGTCGTCAAGACAGAGCTCACGACATACAAGCACAAGCTCCGCCCTCAACTTCGACAACCTTGAAGACTCTCCTATGCAAGAAGATGCTTGCACCCGTCGGGAGGAAGAAGCTCAAGCTCCCCGACAATCGACGAAGCCGACGCGCCGTACCTCGACCTTCGGGAAGGGCGGAGATGCAAGCATATCTCATACTCAAGGATCGTGTGTTCCAACACACGCCCGAATTGACCCCGACCTCCTCGATCGGACGGTATGGACGATGAACTTCTTATCCTTTGGAGAGCGGTCGGGTGGCGGGACATTCCCCTCTCGAGGAGGAAGGTTCTCGCCTCCTAACAATTCATTTTTATGCACACTAGTAGAGGATCAGCTAGGAATTTCTTTCCGCCTCTTTGGTACACTTTATCACGTTACATGGGTGGACCTAGCTCGTTACTGGGGTTTCAATTGTAGATGTGCAATAAATATAGATGCTGCTCTCCCTGGCTTTGTCAGAAACCACTTTTGGGAGGAGATATCCGGTGCACATGAGGCCGGTACTTTCAAACCTCGCCACTCACCGATCCAAGCACCCATCACTTAGATTTATCCATCGCTGGATCTCGTTGACTTTGTTTCCTAGACACGGTGTTAGATGGGTGAATGAGATTGAATTAAAATTACTCTATGCTGTTGTTCACAAGATTAAGGTAGCTCCAGTGGTGGAGATGTGCAGAACTTTTTACATATTATCACAAAAGTTGTTGTTCCTGTCACCTGCACATCTCTTATCACACGCCCTCGCTTCTCGCGATTGGGGTGTGGAAAATCAGCCAGATAGAGTACATTTCTACACCCAGGGACCTTTGGATCATTCTTGCGCCTAGTGCAGGGCACTTAATTAAGGTTTTACCATCCGGCGAGCTTGGTCATCTTTTTCCTGGCTATGCAACTATAGTTCGGTTACCTAACCCGGACTTACGCTTGTATAAAAGCCGAGCACTAACATTTGAGCTCGAGATCGCGATAGCTTGCGCAGAAAGATACCCCCATCGTTCTTCACGCAATATTAGGAGACCGAGGTCGGATCCTCCTCCCACGAGCCCCTACTTCACGCCACAAAGATCGGCCACGGCTACACCGGTGTTCCAGCAAAGATGGCCTCACCTATGGGGACCCCGGGGTAATACCCGGGTATGATCCTAGGTGGGAGCCGCCGCCTCGGTAATCGGCACCATCGAGTGGCCTGAAGGAGATGCAGCGGCATGGAGGGCCAACAGATTTGACTTTGACAACAGCTCCGACGATATTCCCCCGCCCGGTTCAGCCAAAGACAACCACCACAAGGGGTGGAGGCTATCGGTGTCCAGCTGCAAAGACACCTCGGCGTCCGCACTAGGAACATTGAGCACACGCCAATACCCATGTGCAAAATACCGCATGCTGGCAGCAGAACTGGGCAGCGGAAGTCGGCAGAGATGGACCCAATTGGAGTCCAACATGGCTACTCGCACACGCAAGACGCGAGGAAGCATTCGAGGTACCAAGGCTTCGATCCCGATCAATAGGCCTCCGGATAGCTTGGGGAGGACCCCCCGGTATCATTGCATTGCATATTTAATTCCATCAAATTTTATTTTATTTTAGCATGTTTACATTTCAGCAATATTGCATTGAAATTTTTTTTTTTCCAAAAATAGAATAAGTAGCTCTTCTTTGTGCCTTAATGCTTATATATATGAGCTATAAAAAAATGTTTAGTCTTAGTCCCTTGTTGAAATGATGAATAGTTGCTCTGTCTTATGCTTTGCCTCGTGCCTAGTTTATAATTCGAAGTTCTCTAAAGTTTGGGTTTAGTGGCTAATTCTAAAACTCATCCCGAAAAAAAAAAAAAAACCTGATTCATGTGGGTTGCATATGCTCTATCTAGTCTAAGTTGTTGCCAAATATGATATGGTACAAATGGATTTGCTATGACTTCGTCCAAAAGAGAAACTTGACATCCGGAATCTATGCTTTTAAAAAAAAAAAAGAGAGAAATGTTTTTGGGCTATGCTAAAAAAAAAAAAAAAAAAAAAATGAGATGAAAAATGGACGAGTGTCCGAGGGCGAGTAGAGCCCACATCTCTAAAAAAAAAAAAAAAAAAAGAGAAAGAAAAAGAAAAGAGAGGAAATAAAAGACAAAAGTCTAGGGCGAGCGCAGAGCCCACCTCTCCAAAAAAAAAAAAAAAAATATATATATATATAGCAATAAAGCCCATGCTTTCTCGAAAAGAAATAAATATTATCTAAATAAAATCCCGGATAAACAGTTGATCAAAAGGATGAATGATAAGCACCTCTGTTATAACCGTTCTATCTGGCAACCGCTCAAGGCTTTGAGAAAAGCTAGAAAGCCCCGCTACGATGAAAGGTAATAAAAGGGTGGGAAAAAGATGTGCCATTTTATTCAAACTCTAGTAGACACTCTTATTATAACCCTGGCACTTGTAAAACGTAATCGGCATAGTAGTAACTCCTGATCAACAACCAAGTACTTATCTCTTTTGCTCGAGGACGCGCAAAGGGTAAGCTTGGGGAGTTTGTTGACTGGTAACCAATGACATATTTTTTCCGTCAACTTACTACCATAAAGGGAGTAAAATTAAACCTTTTTATACTCATATACTTTTTATCACTAATAAATTCCACTTGTAGTGTCTTGTATTTTTATTTTGCAGATTTATAATAAAAGCAAGTGGAAAATCGACCAAAGTACGCCTTCCGAGAAAGCGCATTATTGCAAAACCCAAGCCCAAGAGCAAATCGACCCAAAACATCAAATCTGGGCCGAGCACAGCCCGGCCCACAACTTTTCAGGGCGAAAGACGACACCCCACCGAGACCCGGGCCAGGCCGAGCCTGAACGGGTGCTTGTAGCGCTAAGACCACCGTGGCCGCACCCCCCTCCCGAGGCGGTTTCGCCCAGCCTCGGGAGGCGGTTCGTGCACTTTCCAAATGGGGTTTCCGCCTGCGTTGGTCGGTTTCGCGCATACAAGGAAGGTTTACTGTGTCGGTTTTGATGTAAATTAGCACTTAGGCCCCTCCTCCAAGTGTATAAGTAGGCCCCCTCTCTCCCTCTCTCAACACACACCACTTGGAGTCCAAAGAAACCAAAGAATCTCTCTCTCTCTCTACCACCTCTACCTCTCTCTCTTCTACTTCTTCTTTCTTCTTTATTCTTTCTTAGTTAACACTTGGAGTAGAAGAGCTACAAGGAGGGCTTGTCTCCTAGAAGAAAGTGCTTTGGTAATACATCCACTCTATGGAGCATTCTTCTATTTGCAAGTCTTATATTTATGTTCTTGGCCTAACTTATGAACTAGAGTATAGTTTTGTTCATGTTCTTGTGTTGGTATATGAACTAGCATATAGTTTACATATCATAATCTTGACATGTTCATTACGGCTTCATCATCGATCATCATATGCCTAACTTGATTAGAGGTGGGATATCGGTTCGTTGTTCCTTCGGGTTTGCTCTTGTTCTAGTCCGTCCATTCGACGAGTGGGGATCCCGGGGGACAAGAGTAGTGCTCTAATATGCGGGCATGGTGCCCGGGTATTACGACACCTCGGATATATGAGGGCATGCCACGGTTGAGGGGTAGGCGGCTTGGTCGTGACAAGCCTTGACCGTCCCTTGAAATCCCCCCGTTACGTCAGATGTTCGTAGGAGTTCGTAAATGCTTCCTATTGGGCCGTATGGTATCCAGAGTCTCCCCCGCTATCCTAGACCTAACCATGATTAAATCAGTTTGCATATGATCCTAACTATTCATTTGTATGGCCATGACTAGATACATTAGAACTACTCCATTAGGTTATTCATTTATTCATTTATTCTTTATCTATTTTCTTTATCCTTTTCTTTGGTGGATTCTTAAGTGTGTGTCACACTATCCATGAACCGTTATTGCTTACCCCTCAAGTTATGAACATTTTGGTCTAAGCAAACACATGTTCCTCTATTCGGATGCCATGCTAATTTATTAATCACATGCCTTCCTTTGGGAAAATATAAATAACGATACCCGAATACTTCCGGGTGAAATGCTACAATGATAGATCCGATCCGCTTGCGGATGAATATCTAAGATGGCAAGATCTATCCCGTTGACAGTTCCATTTTGGATCACCGACATGGTGGTTTACTTGGGAATGTCAGCGGCGCATTTCTGACGCTCTTATTGGGGATGGGTTTTTATACTGCTTCCTTTGATTGCGTTAAGAAATGCCAACAACCATGACATCAAAGAAAAGCAGTGGAAAGATTCTCTCAAGCTTGCATAGGATCAGTGGAATGTCTTCTTTCAGCTTTTTGACAACAGCTACCTTTAGGTTTTTACTGCATAGTTCCATAAAGAAGGCCCCGAGCTCGCAATTGGTTCATACACATCCTTCTAAGGCACTAGTCCTCTTAATCCAAAGGGCATGATTCTTTGTAGGAGAATGTGGCAAGAATGTGTTTTCAGCTTTCCAACCACCCTCGAACCATCTGCACTTATGTATCTTGCTAGGTTGGCTGCATATCCATCTGGAAACTTGATACCTTTGAGAAACTTGCAAAACTCGACCTTTTGATCTTTCCCCAAGACATAAGGAGCAGCTGGAGCACTGAATGAGTTGTTGCCTTTGTCCTGTAAGTGCAAATCATGTCTTATGCCCATATCATGCAAATCTAGTCTAGCATTATTTGTGTCCTTGGTCTTGCCCAATACATTGAGTAATGTGCATAGAATGTTTTCACATACGTTTTTCTCTACGTGCATGACATCAAGATTATGTCGAAGCAACAAATGTTCCCAATAAGGCAATCTCCACAACGCAGATTTGCGGCTATAAATCTTAGGACCCACATTTGTTCCCTTCCTTTTCTTTCCAGCGAGTACTTCTTTCCCTGGCCTGACATCTTTCACCTTCTCTAGCTCCTCTCGGAGCTCATCCAAAGTGAACTTCCCTGGCGCACCTTTGTTTTCTGTCTTACCATCAAAAGCCAAACTTTTACACCAAGCATGTGCCCTTTTAAGGTAACGACAATGTCCAATGTAACATATCTTACCCCTTATTCTCCTGGACAAAGGATCCTTGTCGCAGTGAATACATGCATAATACCCTTTGGTTGTTCTCCCAGACAAGGTGCTCAACGCTGGATAATCATGTATACACCACAACACTGCGGCACGAAGGTCAAACTTCTTACCAGTGCATGCATCTAAGGTACTGACACCCTTCCATAGCTCTAGAAGTTCTTCAATTAGGGGCTCAAGGAAGACATCAAAGTCCTTTCCTAGAGATATTGGACCTGGGATGAGTAAAGACATAAAGAAATTTGCTGGATTCACGCATTCCCATGGTGCAAGATTAAGTGGTGTCACAAGCACTGGCCACATACTGTATCGAAAGTACTCATGTTGCCGAATGATTGAACCCATCGGTAGCTATGGCAAGCCTCTCGGTTCCTCGGATCTGCCGCAAAGGATGATTCCCTCCCGTCAAAGCCTTTCCATGCTTCCCCATCAGCTGGATGGCTCATTACACCCTCGACTGGCTTCCTCACTTTCTTATGCCATTGAGTTTCCTCAGAAGTTCGCTTTGATGCATAAATTCTCTTCAACCTTGGCAAGAGTGGAAAATGCCTCAATACCTTATGTGGAACTTGCTTTGTCCCAGTTTCGTCTTTCCATCTAGACTCCTTGCGGATCAAGGCACACATTCAAATTAGCATACTTGGTTGTTTTCGTATCCCGAAACAACACACAATTGTTCTTGCACACATGGATGTTTTGAAATCCAAGGCCCAACTCTTTAAGGTATTTTTTGGCCTCATCATATGATTTTGGCAACTCACTCGAAGGGTATCCATCAGAAACCAACTTTATCATTGTGCTAAATCCTGCATTGCTGATTCGATAACGAGACTTGACATACAACATCCTCACTACAAAAGAGAATTTTGAATGGGAAGATCCTTGGCTAAGTGCTTTCTTTGCATCTGCAAGAACCCTAGCAAACCTTGGTTGTTCTCCATCAGCCTCTGCTTGAGCATATAGATCTCCAATCAGCTTTGGAACCCCATGATCCTCATCATATTCATCATCATTGTCCACATCCACATTAATCCCAAAGGCATCGTGACTTCCTCCATCCTCAGCCTGCAGATTCTCAATTACTTCAACATCTGAAGACTCCCCATGATGAATCCACCTAGTGTATGTAACTGACATTCCAAATAGGTGTATGTGGTCACATACTTCGGCCTGATTATGCGAAACATGATTAAGACATTTACGACATGGACATGGTATGTTGCTGTCTCGGGGATATCTTTCTCTAACAAACTCCATGAACTGATCAACTCCTTTGGTATATGGAGTAGTGAACTTTGTACCATGCTTAATCCAGCTTCGATCCATCTGTCCCTACGTGACCATAATTTGAAAACATATCAAACACATGCATGTATATCACATTAATTTGAAAAGAAATCAAACAGAAGCCTATGGTATTCTGTGCGCTTGCGGAACCTTCATATTCTTTTAGCACTTAATAAATACCAACACCGACCCCACTCCAATGACATGTGGGCCTTCTTCTGGTACTGGAGATGTTGGTCCCACTGTCGGTTTCTGCGTCTTGTGTTGGGAACTTGTCATGACGACTATTTTGCACCTAGTGGATCCGTGTGACGTCTTGACGGACCAATCAGGTGCTTCCCTTTGGTCTCCCATGGATTTGTGACATGGCACTGTTTGGCCGAAGTGGGCTGAAGTGCCTTTTGTGCCACAACCGGGTCATTATTGTCTTGTTTGCAAAGTCCTGCAGTGAAATACTCCAAGTACAGCTGGAACTTATTGGCTAAAATATGTTCATGGAATGTTGTTGCAAAGTCCTGCAGAGAAATACTCCACTCGCGATCCAGCCCCAAAACCTAACCCTAGCAGCGCCGAGCAGGAGCATGGCGACGGCGCGAGTAGGAGGGAGGACGAGCAGGGCGCGCAGGCCTCACGGCGGTGCCGACGTGTGAGTAGCGCACGATGTAGGTGGGGTTGTTTCTGGATTTCTTGGCATACTACAGGGTCACTTCGGGTTTTTCGTATAAACCAAAAACCCAATGTAAAAAACCAACACCGAATCTGTCGGTTCTTCATTCTACAAAAAATCGATCGGTTTGTCAATCCTAAAAACCGAACAAACCGAACCAAATTCTTGGTTTAAACCGAATGCCCAGGGAAGGAGCCAATTTGAAGAGCCGGATGCCTTGGCGAGTTGGACAGCTCGTCTGATGGAGAACTATTTTAGTGTTCAGCAGCCAAATTTTGGCATAGAGCTTGAGCCATTTGGCTAGTCTCTTGGAGTTGCCTAAGCTATTTTAGAAGGAACCACTCAACTGTAACTGCATATATATAGGTGATGTATTCGTCGGGGGCATGGTCGAGAAGTGGCCGTGACAAAGAAATCGAGGGTCCTCGTTCTCGCACTGTCTGATTGCCCACGACAAAGAGATTGAGCAACAGCGGACTCAAGAACATTGTCAAATCAGAGACCTGCATTAACCGTTTTTTTTTTTTTTGACTTAAGCCTGCCAGTTCTCTTGCTAGTATAATCAGGTACAAACAAAGAGGTCCATACATATATCAGAAAAAGATGTGAGCTATGGTGCTTAAGGGACACGAGTGTGAAGACGATCAAGATTCAAGGGAAAAATCTAATTCTAGCATTTGTGGACAACCGGTCTAAAATTTCTATCCTTATCAGGTCCTTCTGCTCTTCATTTGGCGGATATGCCATTGATGAAGGACGAATTCGGCACTTTCCACATAGGCGACTTTTGCGAAGTGCTACGAGTTGTAAATTCACTGCTGCTTTCAGAACTTGTCGTACATATCTCTTGAGTTCCTCTTCTCCTTGGAAACCTTCTATCCTGAGCTTGCTCAGATTATAATGCTTGAAATCATTTGCTTCCCAACTCAAGTGATCGCCATCCTTTTTATAAATTTCTTGCTGCATCTGAAATTCCTCCCTGGACATATCCTTTTCGTTTGCATTACACACATGGTCCCACACCTGTATGCTAACTTCCTTCAAGAGGGGTGCAGCTTCTAAGATAAACATTGTCCAAGAGAGGTCACACTTTTCATGAATTAATCGTAGGCTAAGCATTTGGAGATTACACAAATGAGGAGCTAATTGTTTTGTTGCTTCAGGTTGAATCCAAATCTTTCGACATTGAAAATTCAATTCTAGATTTACTATAACCACGTTGCGGAGGAATTCACTTAGCCTAATATTTCTGTGGTAAATAGAACTCATAGAATTAAGGATTAGCACCGAAAGCATTGGAACATAGCCAAAGGTCAATGGATATGTATCATGTGAAGGACGCCAAGATTGACAGGTCAAATGAGTAAGCCTTGGAAGCCAATTGAGCTCAATCCTGTCACATGCACAATGGATAAGACTCAGATGTGAAAGCTGCGGGTGCTCTATTTGTAACACGGATCCAATCCCGGCATCACACCTGTTTAGGAGAAGGTGTTCTAGCTTCTTACATGCACAAAGCACATTAGGCATGTCAAACTTGCCAAGTCTCAGACAATATAGGCTCAAGCCTGTGAGACCACCAAATGCCCGGGTATAACCATCCAAGAATGTCATGAAACGTATTCCATAGATGCATGATGCCTCCAGCCTCTCTGGTATGATTATGAAATCTGCTCTAATAACCTGCCGGTTCGTCATGGCATTATCCACGGAACGAACAATATCGATGGATTCATCCCCCAAATAAAACTTTACGCTCAAGTAGTTGATGGTGTGCTGACTCTTATGTGCCAAGATACTCTTTGTGGCATCGACTAATGACACATTAGCTTGTACTAACTCATCACTTGTATAATCAGAACTGGCCTCCCCAGACTGATAGTACCCCACGTCCAAAACAATCTCCGAAAGCAATCCCGGAACATGTCTCCACCGCTTTGAAAGTACACACGTTCTCACAGCATCGCGTAGTTCTCCAAGCCTATCTAAAATATTCATGAGAGTGTCGTTTGGGAGTTGGCTGATCCTATCTTCCTGCTTATGTTCCTGGCCCTGCATCTGTGTGGGCTGGATCTTGATGGTCATCTGCTCCTCCCCCGAGTGGGTGGAAACCCTTTGGCTGAGTTGTCTGGGCATGTTCCTGTGGTTTGCCGTATGCTTTCCCGGCGGAAATTTCGTCTCGTCGAAGGAGAGGGCACGACGTCGTCTTGTCGAAGGGGAGAGCGCCGCCACGAAATCAGATCTCGGTTCCTGGGACGAGGGCGTAGACGCCGGCGGAGGGTTTCCCTATGTATAAAGGCCACACCACACAAGATGTCCCCTTTCCTCTTCGAAGTCGGTCTTGGAGTCCGACAAGGAGGGCGTCTTCAACAGGGAACTCGGAGCCGGCTTATGTCGAATCCAAGCCGATCTGGAGATCGGTAGCGATGCTGGACGGCGTGCTTGAGATTCGCCGGGCTGCGGGCAGGGCCAAGGGGCAGGTGCGCCAATGCCTGCGTGTGCACCACGCACACACCAGTTTTTCCAGAAAGAAACACTAAACGCTGTGTTGCCACTTCCATGTCCGCAGAGGAATAAACTTGGTCGGCATGTGGAACGCTCCAGCAGTTGTCGACGAAGAAACGTGCCCTCTAGCAGTGACACGCAGCCTTCTGCGTGGCTTCCACGATGCATTGACTCACGACAGCGCATGCACTTACAGCCAAATTGTTAAATAAACAAAACACCGCGAGGTGGGCGAGCAACGTTAAACAATGGCATGTGAGATTTCAAAATTTCGCCGACAACTACTATATCACGGATACAAAAGCGCCTCCTCTAACAAGTATTGCGGCGTGCATGCAGGTGCAGTTGCCGCTCGGAAGGCTCGAACAACCAGGCCCGAGCGCGATCACGAGCCATGGGGAAGAAGACGCTCGTGCTGTTCCCATCGCTGGGCGTGGGCCACCTCATCCCCATGGTGGAGATGGCCAAGACCCTCCTGCGCCACGGCCTCGGCGTGATCGTCGCTGTTGTCGACGCTCCCGACACAGACGCCGTATCGGCCACCGCGGTGACGCGCCTCGCGGCCACCAACCCGGCCATCGAGTTCCGCCTCCTGCCGGTCTCGGCTAGCCCGACCTCGGGGCGCACCCACTAAAGCGCAACCTCGACACGCTCCGGCTCGCCAACCCCGCGCTCCGGGACCTGCTCCGCTCGACGCCGGGCGTCGACACGCTGCTGCTCGACATGTTCTGCGTCGACGCGCTCGATGTCGCAGACGAGCTCGGCGTTGCCGCCTACTTCTTCTTCCCCTCTCCGGCCAGCGACCTCGCCGTGTTCCTTAGCCTTCCCTCCTACTACCCCACCGTGCCGCCGTTCCATGAGATGGGCAAGACTAGGCTCGTCCGCTGCTTCCCGAATGCCGCCGATCCGCGCCATGGACATGTTGCAGACGTTCCAGAGCAAGGAGAGCGAAGCAATCGATGTAATGCTCTACCAGTTCAAGCGCATGGCGGAGGGGAGGGGCGTACTGGTTAACAGCTTCGACTGGCTGGAGCCTTGGGCCCTGAGAGCGCTTGAAGACGGCGTCTGCGTGCCCGGCCGGCCGACACCGAGAGTCTACTGCATAGGGCCACTGGTCAACCACGACCACAAGGGCGCAGAGAGGGGCCGTGAGAGGCACGAGTGCCTGGCGTGGCTGGACACGCAGCCTAGACAGAGCGTCGTGTTCCTCTGCTTCGGTAGCAAGGGCACGTTCGTGGCCGCACAGCTGCAGGAGATTGCCCACGGACTAGAGAGCTCCGGCCACCGGTTCCTGTGGGCAGTGCGGAGCCCGCCGGAAGAACGAAGCCACTTTCCAGAGCCAGAATTGGAGCGGCTGCTTCCAGCGGGGCTCTTGGAGAGGACAAGAAACAGGGGCATGGTGGTGAAGAACTGGGCGCCACAGTCAGAGGTGGTGCAGCACGAGGCCGTCGCCGCGTTCGTGACACACTGTGGGTGGAACTCCGTACTAGAGGCAATCATGTCCGGGTTGCCAATGATCTGTTGGCCGTTGTATGCTGAGCAACGCATGAATAAGGTGTTCATGGTGGAGCAGATGAAGATTGCGGTCGAGATGGGGGGATACGAGGAGTTCGTCAAGGCAGAGGAGGTGGAAGCCAAGGTGAGGCTTGTGATGGACACCGACCAAGGGAAGATGCTGAGGGAGACGCTTGCGATTGCCAAGGAGAAGGGTTTAGAGGCCATCCAAGAAGGCGGGTCTTCTGAAGCGGCATTCGCAAAGTTTTTGAGAGATATGGAAGTAGAGAATGCCGTAGCCAACTGATGAATATAAACTCCAAAGATGAGAGTAGCCATTACCGGAGGATTCATTTACAAATTCTGTCATCTCAAATAAATGAAAGCAGTTCTTTTGCATCTGTAGCAGTTCTTTTGCATCTGTATCGTCCAACTTGGTTTGTCATAAATATTTGGCAAGTTAGCTGGGGTAAAAGTCAAGCAGCGAAGTGCTAAATGCAGGTGGATGCTTCTTACTTTTAGTCTTTTGGATTCACCAGATATTGTATCTAGTGAGCCAATTAACGAAACAGCACAATATTTATAATCCGCACAAAAGAAGACATGAAAATGGAGGGAATAGTAGTCTGACTAATAAAAAATATTGACGTTGTACATGTGTTTTTAAATTCTAAATTCATATTTATTTAAGCAACCTCGGGCACCCGGACGTCCGGACGGAAATCCACGTCCGGGCACCGGTACCTGCTGCTTTTTATTCGCGTGCATTTCCGTTGCTTAAAGTAGGACCCCCCTCCCCTCCCACCCCCTCTCTCTTTCTCTATGCCTCCCTATCCCGGAGGCTGCCCTATCTCGCTTCTCACCCGTGCCGCTCTACTTTCGGCATGCCCATGCCTCGCGTGGACCGCCTATGGCCTCCCTATCTCCTTTCAGCTTAAGTTTCCATTGCCACCCCAAACATCACCAGCATCCGGAGGAGTAGGGGGCGACGGATGCCCAGCTAGCGCCCATAGGAGAAGACACACCCGAAAAACGACGAGGGAGATGAAGCACATGATCTACTTTTGAAACATCGAGATACAACATTTGCAACATATGTTGGAAGGCAGATGAAACTCTTGAAACACTTCCAAAAGTACAACTGAAAACAATTGCAAAACATATGCAATATCCAAATAAAACACTGAAAACAAAAGTGTGAGTCATATGCAACATCCAGAGAAAACATAGTTGCAACACATATTCGAAAACAGAGATGAAACATTGAAATTAGCATTTGCAACATATTTGTATAAGAATTGCAACATATGAAACATCTTGATCTACTTTTACAACATCCGCACGAAACAATTGCAACATACCTATGAACCACGGAACACATGAATCATACTCTTGCAACATTTGTTTTCGATGCATTGCAATATTCTCCTAGCTACTTGGGAAGACTCGGCGATGCGTTGAGTTTGTCGAAAATAGCGATTTGGCGCCTTTTAGGTGCTTTGGTCGGGCGGCGGCGGCAGACGCCACGCTAGGCAACATGGAGGCACCAGACACGCGACCCTACATGGAGGCAAAGTATATCTATGTCAAGTATGCAATTATACATAAGTCATAATATATTAAAAATATTTGTATTAAAAAAAAATCACGTAACATGATTTGAATTATCATAAAATGAGTATATAAACATACTCAAACATACATTTTTGAGTTTGATAAAATCTATTCATACAAACATCTACGCCGAATAAGTATCATGTTGGGATCTAACTTTGATTTCTGTTTAAACTTTTCGTCCCAAACTTTGAAGATTTCGGGATACTCGGTTCATTTGTGAAACGTAAGGTGAGCTCTACATCGAAGGTGGCTTCGCAGAAGTTGTCGGCCGCGCGAAGAGCAACAAGTTGGAACTAGGAAGACTAAGATCATGGATCCAAGCAAAGATGATCGCGGCAACTTCGCCTTCAAGTTGCGTAAACATCTTCTAAAGAGATAAAGATCGAGGCGAAGATAGAAATCTCATCCGAAGCATCGCTAAGACAAGAATTACATCTTCGCTAGGAAAGATACATTATAGAAGCTCATTTCAGAATTCTTAGTAATTTTGTACATATACAAAGTCAGGGGGGGCCTATAAATACCCCCCGACATCCTTTTGTAATGGCCATGTTGAATGGCCACTTTGTAAACCATTTCTTCATCAATAAAGTGTTGCTTATGAGTAATCACCCAACATCTTGGCGCCCACCGTTTGTGTGAGCAACGATCTATCCTACGGCCATCAAAAATCATGGGAGACCTCCCAAGAACAAGTCGAAGAAGCGCTACCGAAGAAACAACAAATGTAAGATGAAGCACCAAGAACAAGCGGAGACAACGTCTCCAAAGAAATCACTCCTCAAGAGAATCAAAGCGAAGAAGCAAGAAAGTTACAAGAGTTAGAAGAAGAGTTGATCGAAAAACGAAAGAGCTTGAGGCTTGCAAAGCCGTAACCAGAGAAAAGACACCGAAACAAAGAATAGAGGAAGCCGAAGCAAAGATAAGAAGGCTAAACGAAGAGCTCAACGATCAAGACCGCGAAGTCACAATCACAAACGAAGTCAAAACAAATCAGAGCAATGAAAAGGCAATAGTCACAATCGACCCAAAGTCTCCATTATCGCTGGACTTACAAATGGCAAAATGGCCAAAAGGCTTCAAATTCAACGTCATACCAACTTATGAAGGTTTAATGGATCCAAGACAATTCTTGATGAGCTTCAAAGCAGCTATTGAATCAGGGAGGAGGAGATGATAAAACACTAGCAAAAGCACTTATAATGGCAATGAAAGGGCCAGCTCGAAGTGGTATGCTTCAAGCAAGCCAAGATCATCGAAAAATTGGGAACAACTCGTAACGACTTTACTTGGTTGATTTCCAAGGATTCCAAAGATACTGAGATTAACAAGTGATGACCTGTTTGATATCAAGCAATATCCAAAAGAGCCAATAATTGAATTACAAAAGGTTCATTCAAATGAAGACCCAAATTCCGTATGTATCGGACGAAGTCGTAATCATTGTTTGCAATCGGGGCCTTAGAGCCGGACAATTGTCTTCGCACCTCAAAAGAGAGAGACCAACAACCGTTGCTCAACTATACGAAGAATTTCAAAAGTATGCAAGATCGGACGATGATTTTAGAAAGAAGACCAAGAAGAGAATGCACAAAGAAACCGGGGCGAAGTCGAACAATCAATTCAAACCCGCGAATTTCGGCCAGAAGACAATTCCAATATCACCGCTACTCCGCGTAAATCAAATCAACAATGAACAGAGCGGAGACCTATGTTACACGAGTACGGTACGGGTATCCGCCGCGGATACGCACTTTCTTAAAGGAAAACCCACTAAAATAGTGTATCCGAAAGTATCCATATCCGAGTATCCGACGAGTATCGGATACGGATACGCCACCCCGCTTGAAGTATCCGTGTAACATAGGCGGAGACAATATTCGTGTTCAAAACAACCAAAGTCAATATAACAAATGTAAATTTCAACAACAATCAAAGAGGGTTTTTAATCAAGCAAGATTCGGAGAAAGAAGAATGTTAAAACCCGAAGAGATGTATTGCATCATTCATGGCAAAGGGCTTTGGTCATACCTCCAAGATGTGTCCCATGGTAAAGAAAAGTATAGAACAAGTCTAACAAGAAGGCAAAGTGAAGGAGAATCAAAGATCCATAAACTTCCCGTCTCAAGCAAGTACTTCGCATAATCAAGCATACTACGACCCAAGTTATAACCAACAAATGTTACCAGGACCACCTCCAATATACAATTGTCAACCACTCGCAATGGCTCCATCGCAATGGGGACAGATACAAAATTCACAACCCGAAGCTTCGGTGGCAAACAATACCCCAAACATTCAAAACAATGGCTCACCAAATGTATCAACGAAGAAGCGTAGGCGAATAATGACAATCATGGAGGAAATAGCATAGAGCATGCAACAAATAACGAGAGAAGAAACTATTTTCGAAGAGTCAATGCAATAACAATGGAAGGTCCTTACAAGAAAACAAGGTGGTCACACCAACCAATTATCTTCACGCAACAAGACATGAAGCTCAAAGATTATCCACACATGGATGCCATGGTCATAGAAGCAAACATCGATGGTTGGGATGTTACAAAAATTCTTGTGGATGGAGGAAGCTCCGCGGAGACATACTCTTCGCATCAACTCGATGCAATGCAAATCAAAAGACAAAACTTAGGAAGAGCGTAATATCCACCGGTTGGCTTCGGCGGCAAAAGGATAAACTCAATTGGAAGAATAGTGTTGCCGGTATCCTTCAAAACACAAAACAATGCAAGAACGTAACAAGTAGCATTTGATGTTGTTGAAATGCATAGCCGATACAATGCCATATTCGAAGAGGAAGCTTAAACATCTTGAAGCCGTTATCAACTACTCTTACTTATGCATGAAAGTTCCAAAGACTTAATGGGCCAATATCAATCCATGGGAATCAAAATGAAGCAAGAAACATTGAGAAAGACTCAACTCCGGCACAAAGAAACGTATTGGCCATTGAAGAGATAGAAGAAGAGGAGAAAGAAACAGAATGCAAAGACTCGGAAGAAAGCGAAGACATGCTCAAAAGTGGAAACCAAAGAAGTATTGCTAGACCCAATGATAGCGCACAAAAAAAGTTATCATAGGGAGCAAATCTAGAAAAGAAGAAGAAGAACAATTGATAAATTTTCTAAGAAGCAACCAAGATGTTTTCGCATGGTCGCCAAAAAGATCTAGAAGGGGTCAGCAGAGACATTATCGAACATCGCCTAAACATTGATCCAAGTTACAAGCCAAAGAAACAAAAGTTACGAAAAATTTCCGAAGACGTAACAATGGCCGCGAAGGCTGAAGTTCAAAGGTCGCTTGATGCGAAAAGTCATAAGAGAGGTCCAATTCACAACTTGGTTAGCTAACATCGTGATGGTGAAGAAAAGCAATGGAAAATGGAGAATGTGTATAGATTTCACAGATCTCAATAAAGCTTGTCCTAAAGACAACTTCCCTCTACCAAGAATTGACACATTGGTCGACGAAGGCCGCAGAAGTGAAATGCTAAGTTTCCTCGATTGTTTCTCGGAATATCATCAAATCTACATGAAGAATGAAGATGAAGAAAAGACAAGTTTCATCACACCTTTTGGCACTTATTTGTTTCCAAAGGATGGCGGAGGGGCTTCGCAACGCAGATCAAGCTTCATCGAAATGACTTCGGTAGCACTCAAAGATCAAATCGGAGACAATCTGTTGGCATATGTTGATGCAATAATAGTAAAGAGCAAGAAACGCGAAGACCACATAAAGGACTTGAAGCAAACATTTGAGAACTTGAGAAAGTCAAATCTCAAACTCAATCCTGAAAAAAATGTACCTTCGAGTGCAAAAGGGCAAAAATCCTCGGATGCATAGTTTCAAAGAAAGGGCATCGACCCAAATCCGAGAGAAGATAAAAAGCAAATGGAAATAGAAGTTCCAAAGAACATCAAAGACATCCAAAAGCTAACAGAAGATTGGCTTCGCTGAATAGATTCATATCAAAGTCGTGAGAAAAAGAGCTTTCCAATATTCCAAGCAAATCAAAGGAGCGAAGACAAACTTCACATGGGGAGAAGAGCAACAAAAAAGCCTTTGAAGAAATAAAGAAATATCTTTCAAATCCTTCAACATTAACAACACCAAATGTTGATCAAGAATTACTTCTATACATGTCAGCATCTGAGAAAGCCGTAAGCGCAGTTTTAGTACAAGAAAAAGAGAAAGATCATGCGAAGAAACAAGAACCAATCTACTTTGTCTCCGAAGCCCTTTTACGGGTCAAAAATGTTCTATTCATAAATAGAAAAGATAGCATATGCAAAGTGCTCATGGCAACAAGAAAGTTGAAGCATTACTTCTTGGCACACAAAGTAAGAATCCCAACAAATCAACCACTCAAAGATGTCCTTCGAGTCTGTAAATCCTCGTGAAGGCTTGGCAAATGGGCAAAATGAAATCTCACAATACTTCATTGAATTTGAAAAAGAACAAAGAATTAAGTCTCAAGTGTTGGCAGATTTCATCTCGGATTGACACCAACAACAAGTCACGAAGATCAAAAAGATCATCAAGAGTGGACTTTGTCTTGTCAAGAATGGACAATGAACTGTGATGGAGCATGGGGCTCCGCAGGGGCCGGAGTAGCGGCAATAATCACTTCGCCATCCGGTATCAAAATAAAATATGCAAAGCAAGACTAGAATTTCGGTGCACAAACAACATCGCGAATATGAAGCAATATTGTTGGGGCTTCGCAAGGCAAGAGCAATGGGAGTGCAAAAATCCTAATAAAAACAAATTCTCAAGTTGTAGCAGGCCACGTTGAGAAAAAAGTTACAAGGCAAAAGATCCTGAATTAGCGAAGTATTTGCAAAGCATCGGGGATCAAGAAAAACACTTCGAAGGGTTCACGATGCGAAGCATTTCAAGATCAAACAATGAAGAAGCAGATGAAATTGCAAAAGCAGCAGCTCAAAAAGTAAAATTGCCACCGATGTATTCTATCAAGTACTCTCGAATCTTCGATAAAGGCAAAGATTGAGGAACCAAAATACATCCACATCATTGAAAGCGAAGATCGAGATCGAAATAACAAAGATTTCTAAGGGGATTCTATGAGCCGGAAAGCGAAGTCGAAGAAGTAAGAATGAAGCATAAAATAAGAAATTACAAGCTCATCAACAATCAACTATTCAAGCATGGTATTTGTGAACCGTTACTCAAGTGCATTTCAAGCGAAGAAGGCAAAGAATTATTGCAAGAGATACATAGCGGAGTATGTGGGAATCATGCGCAGCCCAAGGGCCATAGCAGGAAAAGCATTCGACAAGGGTTCTATTGGCCAACGGCTCAAAAAAGATAGTAAGGAAATAGTGAAGACATGCCATAATTGTCAAATTTCAGCAAGTAAGACAAATGCGCCAAAGAAATCCAATTCAACATATAGAACCAACTTGGCCACTTGCAAGATGGGGAATAGACATAATTGGAAAACTTCCTCCAGCTCAAGGCAACCATCAATACGCAGCTTGTTGCAGGTTGAATATTTCACAAAGTGGATAGAAGCGAAGCCAATCACAAACATGTCATCAACAACAATGAAGAAGTTTCTTTGGCAAAATATAATCTGCGGTTTCGAGTCCCAAGACATATAACTTTGGATAATGCAACTCAATTTGATAGCGAAGACTTGAAGCTATTGTGAAAGTCTGGGAATACAACTTTGCTTCGCGTCAAGGTCGATACCCACAATCAAATGGAGCCGTCGAAAAGAGCAAATGGTATAATATGTGTGGGAATATCAAAAAATCTAGTGGGACTCCCAAAAGGCAAATGGGTTGAAGAATTACCAAGGATTGTTTGGAGTCACAATACAACCACAACAAGATCGACGAAGTTTACTCCTTTCAAGCTATTATATGGAGATGAAGCAATGACTCCAGAAAGAAATACAATTCGAAGGTCCAAGAACAAATGTCGAAATAACAAGCGAAAGAAGATCAAAAGACAAGCAAAGACTTGCTCGAAGAAGAAAGAAAACAAAGCCGTGATGAATCTCGAAAAATACCAAGAAGAAATAAGCAAATGGTACAACAAGAAAGTGGTGAAAAGAGAACTACAACCGGAGACTTCGTGCTCAAGAGAAAAAAAACGAAGACACCGTGGGAAAATTCCAACGAAATGGGAAGGGCCTTTCGTCATAACAAAATCAAACAGTGCAAGGCTCTTACCACTTGGAGAACCTCAAGGGAGAAGAATTAAGCCACACATGGAACATTAGGGATCTTCACAAGTATTATCCCTAGAATTTTCTTTCTTCAAGTTTTTGTAAATAAGCAAGTTAGATTCAATTTCTTAGAAGCATTTTATCATTTCAAGCAAGAGTCGCACTCTTTTTCCACTCGGGGGAAGCCCTTCGCGGTGAGCGGTTTTTAACGAGGCGGACTCTATTGTAAATTCTCATATCAAGTATAAATGAGAAAGTAGTTTCCCCAACTTGCACATTCTTTACTATTTTTCCATTTATCACAAAGCCGAAAAAGCAAAATGCTTTAGCATCGGCTAAAAAGTTTTCACAAAATAAACAACAAGTAGGTATAATTTAAGTAGAAAACTAAAATTATTACCTACAAAATTTCTCTAAGGAGAATTTTGACTTTAAATCGAAGTCTCCGCTCCTACTTCGCAAAAAAGAAGGGGGACGACGTTTTCAAATTTCTCTAAGGAGAATTTCGACTTCAAATCGAAGTCTTCGCTCCTACTTCGCAAAAAATGAAGGGGACGACGTTTTCAAAATTTCTCTAAGGAGAATTTTGACTTCAAATCGAAGTCTTCACTCCTACTTCGCAAAAAAATAAGGGGACGACGCTTTCAAATTTCTCTATGGAGAATTTCGACTTCAAATCGAAGTCTTCGCTCCTACTTCGCAAAAAAAGAAGGGGATGACGTTTTCAAATTTCTCTAAGGAGAATTTCGACTTCAAATCAAAGTCTTCGCTTCTACTTCGTAAAAAAGAAGGGGACGACGTTTTCAAAATTTCTCTAAGGAGAATTTCAACTTCAAATCGAAGTCTTCGCTCCTACTTCGCAAAAAAAAAGAAGGGGACGATATTTTCAAATTTCTCTAAGGAGAATCTTTGGCTTCAAAATCGAAGTCTCCGCTCATACTTCGCAAAAAAAAGAGGGGACGACGTTTTCAAATTTCATAAAAAAATGGGAACAAGAATCATAAAGTCGATAAACTTTCAATAGAAACATTAGTTTTATTAATTCATCAAATTAACAAAAAGATGATAACACATCATACAAAACATTTATTCAAGTTTACATACAACATAAATATACAAAACTCAAACACTCAAAATTCTTCGAAGCAACACTAGTTCTTTGCTTCGCTCAAGATATCTTCAACAACTTAGTTGATTATTCTATCCGACGTATCTTGGAAAGTATCCCCAAAAATAAAGCTTGGGGACGCACTTGAGCACGACGACCGAAAAAAAAAAACATAAAAACTAAGCACAAAGCCCAAGCACAAAATAGGTCATAAGAAAAATAATAACAAATACACAATCGTTACTGTCCAACAAATACTAAAATCAACAACCCTAGGCATCCTATAAGAATCCTTCGTTTTGGATTTCCCAAGGCATTTATCCACAAAACCGCCAATGTCAACACTACTACGTAAGCCTCCAAAAATTCTCAAGTTTCAAAAACAAAATTATCCTTCGCGATCATAAGAGGCAAAACGGGTACAATGCAATATCCTCGCGAGCTTTCGCTTGAAGAACCTCGCGAGGATATTCCAAAGTCAAAATTCGCCACAAAAATCATGAACACAGTCTAACCGCAACAATAGTAACCCTCGCAGTTCATAAACCATAAGTTTAAACAAGACCACATAAACTATTAACTTAACAAATTTACAACACTTCTTGTCAACATGTTTTTTCTTCACCTTCCAAAAACACTCAAAATAAAAACTAATCCACAAATCTAGCCCCTTCGCTCACTAACATTGTTTTTATCCCTTTCTTCCTCTTCACGGGCTTTTTTCTCCTCCTCTCTCTGCCTCTTTTAACTTCTTCAAGTTTTCCTCCTCCTCGTAAGATATCAAGTTCAATGCATTAAAGGCAAAGTTAGCGAAACAAGAGAGACAAGAATAAAAACGAATGAAGAAGACAAAACTCAATAAAAGAGAGAAACATAATACCCTTCTCGGCTTTTCCTTCACTTTCTCGAGACAGTGTTCTTGCCCACAATTGCACCAAAGTATTGCTCAAAAAATTTCTTGCATAACGGATGCGTGCGCGGAGAAATCTTGCTAATAGCATCTCCGTGAAATTTGAAAGATTCTGCGCGAATAAGGTATCATACAAGGGATCTTTAGCCTCTTTCATCGATGAAGAAGTGCGCGGGTAGAGTACATGATACTAGTATATGAGGCGGCTTGAACCATAACTCCAAGGTCCTCGTGACCTAGAGCCAACTAAAAAATGGGTCATATTCTCCAAGATCCCAGCAAGGATCCTCAAGCATAGCCCCCACTTCTCATAAGCCTGTTTGCATAGCTCCCAAGTTCTGTTAAAACCTTCGCATCATAAGTTCATCAGTTTGGTTTTCTTTTTTCCGTAGATGCCTTCTCTCTTCTAAGAGTATCAATGGTAGACTTCGCAACAAAGAAGCAAGCTCGTTTTCTTTCTCCTTGATAGTGTCTCGTAGCTCCATGATACAATCTATCAAGATTATGCCAATCATCAACGACCTTGCCTCTCTCCACTTCTTTTTTTCACAGAAGTGAGCCTTCAAAGACTCAATCTCACCCAAGAGTGACTTCGCGAACAAATAAGGCAGCTGCACTATCCTCAAGAGATTTCCTAAGCCCACGATTGACAAGTACACCCTACAAAAATAAAAAACAATCAAAATAAAAAAGGCACAAGATAAAAGTAAACAAAACTAAAAACAAAAAAACTTGTCAAAAAGAAGTATACCTTATACATCAAGTTTATACCAAAGATCGCCTAGTTCCAGTGGGTTCATCTTCGCCAGTTCACCTTCGGCATCGAAACCTAAAAAGCATCATCAATACACTTAGATAATTGCTTCTCCTGTTTCTTCGAAGAACGCGAAGTTTATCTATCCCAACTCCAACAAATTTGTAAGAATCTAAATTAACCCCACTATCCAAGCAGAAATTTCAAAGTATTTTCAAGCAACTTCGAAACGGCTTCGAAGAAAGTTCTTGACCATCAATAGCCACTTTCTGCGAGTCGGATGATCTTCGATGACATCCTTCATAGAACCGACATCAACTATTTTCTCTTTAGATGAAGTTGAAGCATCAGGGGAAAAATTGAGCTGAAATAAGACAAAGGAAAATATCAAACCCTGCACCTTAAAAATTGGAAAAAACATCGAAGTTAAGAAGACTTACAAATTTTTTCACCCTCTTTCAAAGGGCAAGGAATTTTCTGTTGAGCTTCAACATTGACCAGAGACTCCGATAAACGGCTTCGTTGATCCGCTTCAGCTTCTTCATCCACCACATCATCAAAATCGTCAAAAGAAAAATTAGCAGTCCTTGTTCCTCTCTTTTGAAGTTTTTTCTTTCACAACTTCAACAAAGATCATGAGCTCTTTCCTTTAAGGATTTTTCTCGCAAAAAGAAGAAGCAAGAAAAATAAGACAACTTCCTAAAAAAACAGAGAGAGAATAACAGAGTGTAAAACAAAAAAGTACATACTGGCAATAGCTTCACCATGCACATCAGCTGGCTTCTCTATAGCAATCTCGAAAACCTTAGCGAGGTCCTCGAAACAAAGCCGCAGCAATTTCGCTGCGACAAAGACAAGACCTTCATTTCTTCCAGAACCTCTCGCTTTCGAGAACCGAGGAAGGATTCTCTGGATTCACTAACAAGTGACTCATGTGAATATTTTTAGCTAACTTAGCTAACTCGGGACAATCACGTTCATCACATAAAGCAGAAGTTGACGCATCCAACTTCGCTGGAAAATCAGGAGTTGGATCCCTAAGTCTAGGTGAAGAAGGAGATGCAGTACCAGTAGGGGAAGCTTCCATCATAGCGGCATCAGCGTCAGCGTCTTCGCCAACATTGCCTGAAGTTCCCAAGTTCTCGCAAAGACCCAAAATTTTGTAAATATCCCGCAAGTGGAGTAAGCAAATCCGGCGTCGGACCGGTAGGAGCAAAAAGCCTTACAAATTTATCTCACCTCTAGATCCTGAAAAAGAGGAACCGAATATCGGAGCATCAAGTGGAGCATCAACTTCACTATCAGTCAAATCTAAATTGTCGAGCAAAGATGCCACCACCTTCTTAGCCTTCTTCTTCGAGGCTTAACAACAACATCTTTCGCCGGTGTCTTCGCTGAAGAAGATGGCTTCGTCTTATCACTCCTCTTCCTCTTCAGATCTTGGTCAGCATCTTTTTTATCCTTTTTACGAGCATAGGCAGGAGGTGGACGAATCTTATAAGTTATGTTGGCCAAATCAAAAATACGATTCAGCCTAACATAGTCCTTGCCAATAATGTCATCCATCGCCTTCCTCTCTCAGTATGGAGGTACTTTCCAAGCAAATCCACGCTTTTGCTCTCAACATCGACAACAAAATCTTCTTCGAAGACTAAACCGTGAAGGCATCACGGTGTCTCTCTCCCCGGGAAAATATAATCTTTCTCCCTAATTCTCTTCGTGTGATAGCGAAGAAAATCCCAACCAAGCCTAAGTGGCCAAACTCCGCCAGCCAAGTATTCTTCAACAAGATCTCGAGTTGATCTGGCGAGAAACAACCCTCTTGAAAGCCTTCAAACACTCGAACAAGATTGGGACTTAGAAAACTCCGCTTACACTCAAAACGTTCCCTCAGGCATGCGCCAAGCCAAGGGGTAAATTTTGCAACTCCCTTTCTACCACGATTTTCCTCAACCATAGGGACTTTATGATAGAACCAAGAATTGTACCACCATCCGCTCATTTGTTCTTTGAGGCGGGGAGAAATCTGCTTCGTCCTCGGGCGATCTTGAAACCGCAACATCCAAAATACAGACTTCACTTTACGCTCGGTCATCTTCGTCCCCAAACCGAAGTCTGCAGTTCATACAAAGAAACGTAAAAGCATCAATGTCTGGTTTTGCATTTTGACTTCGCACAGCCCACAAGAAAAATGCACAACTTCACTATGGCATTGGGAGTCAAATGATGCATCTCAATATTATACTTTCGAACACCTCTTCGAGAAAATTTTGAGGAGGCATGCGAAGCCCAGCAGTAAACAAATCCTTAAACGCAACGCATTCGTCGGCTTAGGCTTGGGAGTTTTCCCATCCGCTCCGCCGGTCTATATTGGCCAGCCCCTCGAACACCGTCCTTAACCATTGTTTTGAAATCATCATCAGTCATCTTGTTACGACCAAAAACCAAGGAGATTCGTCATCCGGTAGCAATTTCGATTCTGAAGCTGAAACATCCGAAAAACCTTCATCCAATTATCATGTTGAGAATGAACTTCTTCATCAACCTCATGTTCTTGAGAACCGTGCACGATATTATCGAGTCGGCCATTCTAAGAATAGAGGAAAAATAACTCTTAGAATCATAGAAACAAGAAAAAAGTAATAAGATGAACTTCGGAAGGAAAGTATACCCAACAACAAGAACTAAGAGGCATCGCTGAACTTCGACCGCGAAGAAAATTTTGACTTCAGCGTCACGGAAAAATTTTTCAAAAAGGTGGCCCCTCTTCGAAAAGATGAAGAAAACAGGGGGGGTCCTCCGCTATTTATAGACCTCTTCGGTCAAACGGTCAAACTAGCCGTTAAAAAAAACAACAACAACAACAAACTCAGCGAAGATATTTGCGAAGTCAAAATCAAAATCCAAAGTCCAACTTCAAAGTCCGGGACGGCGTTTTGGATCAAAACAAAGTTTTAAGAAAAACTTATGATTCGTGGGTTTCATGCCTTTGAAGTCGGCCTTCGCCCCACGGGGGTCAGCTGTTGGGTTCTAACTTTGATTTGCTTTAAACTTTTCGTCCCAAACTTTGAAGATTTCGGGATACTCGATTCATTTGTGAAACGTAAGGTGAGCTCTACATCGAAGGTGGCTTCAAGAAGTTGTCGGCTTCGCGAAGAGCAACAAGTTGGAACTAGGAAGACTAAGATCATGGATCCAAGCGAAGATGATCGCGGCAACTTCGCTTCCAAGTTGCGTAAAACATCTTCTAAAGAGATAAAGATCGAGGCGAAGATAGAAATCTCATCCGAAGCATCGCGAAGACAAGAATTACATCTTCGCTAGGAAAGATACATTATAGAAGCTCATTTCAGAATTCTTAGTAATTTTGTACATATACGAAGTCGGGGGCCCTATAAATACCCCCTGACATCCTTTGTAATGGCCATGTTGAATGGCCACTTTGTAAACCATTTCTTCATCAATAAAGTGTTGCGCTGAGTAATCACCCAACATATCATCATATAAATTTTGTATTATATTTTTTAGTGAATCTAATTGAGGGCATGAATGTTAATTTTTAGATAACTTATCCATTTTAGAAAAGTTTTTGAAACAAACCAGCTCAGAAAAGATTGATTTGGCTAAAACATATACATTTTTTTTACAGAGGAATAGAGGAACACTGCCGATCCTACGCGGACAGATCGGGCAGCGCATAGAGCGTTGGTCTCTGGCCGATCAGAAATAGAAGTGACGACGTATGGACAATGTCAGCCATGACACAGGCAAGAAAAATGCCGTTTACTGACCGCCTGCTATATATCAATCCATAGTTTATCCAGGGCGCGTGGACGAGTGTCTTCGCCACTGCAATAACCATGCCATCAACAATACATACATATATCAATTCCTGGTGTGCACTTGATAAAAAATGCAAGAGACCAAACATTGACTAGCACGATGTAGTCAATTCCAGCAATTCCAGCCTTCCAGGGGGTTTCTCTCCCAAAGGCTCGATTATTTTGTCCTCCTTTGCCGTCGATGCAAAGTGTTCCCCGACAAGCAACAACTACTACCAAAGATCCACCAAATGATAGCCGCCTCCATTTTTTTAGATAAAGCTAGCCGGCTCCTTTTGTTATTATATAGATATAAACCTAGCCGCCTCCTAAGTATACTATATAAGTATTGATGCGTGCAGTTGCAACTCCGAACATTCAGGCTTTCAGCGCGCGAGAGATGGAGAAGAAGACGCTGGTGCTGTACCCATGGCTGGGCGTTGGCCACCTCAACCCCATGGTGGAGCTGGCCAAGACCTTCCTGCGCTACGACCTCGGCGTGATCATCGCCGTCGTCGGCGCTCTCCGACACCGGCTGTGTCGGCTGCCAGCGATCGCGCGCCTATCGGCGACCAACCCAGCCATCGCGTTCCGCCTCCTGCCGTCCCGGCTAGCCCGACCTCGGGGCCCATCCGTGAAGCGCAGCATCGACCGCGATGCGGCTCGCCAACCGCTCGGGACCTGCTCCGCTTCGTTGCACTACCGCCAGCGGCGCTGCTGCTGCTTGACATGTTACGTGTCGGCGCGCTCGGCGTCGCGGCGAGCTCGGCGTCCCGCCTATTTCTTCTGCCCCACGGCGGCCAGGCGACCTCGCCGTGCTCCTCAACCTTCCCTACTACTACCCCACCGTGCCGGCGTTCGGGGAGATGGACAAGACTACGCTCGTGCGCTGCTTCCGGGCATGCCGCCCGATCCAGCCCATGGATATGTTGCGAGCGGTCCCACGACAAGGAAGCGAAGCGACAAGGTCGGCTCTACCCGGTTCAAAGCGCTGGCGCGGAGCGGGCGTGCTTCGGTCAACGGCTTCGATTGGCCGGAGCCCCGGGCCCCGAGCGCTTCGGCGACGGCGTCTGCGTGCCCGGCCAGCGGCGCCGAGAGTCTACTGCATCGGGCCACTGGTCAACGGCGCCACAAGGCCGCGAGAGGGCGGCGGCGGGGCACGGTGCCTCGTGTGGCTAGACGGCGCAGCCCTAGACACAGCGTCGTGTTCCTGCTGCCCCGTAGCATGGGCGCCTTCTCCGCCTGGCTGCGGGGAGATGGCCAGCGGGCTTGAGTGCTCGGGGCACCGGTTCACGTGGGCGGTGCGAAGCCCGAAGGAGGAACAAAGCCCAGTTCCCTGGCCGGACTTGGAGCGGTTGCTCCCGGCTGGGTTCTTGGAGAGGACGAGGAATAGGGGCATGGTGGTGAAGAATTGGGCTCCCCGGTCGAGAGGTTGTGCAAAGACGAGGCGGTCGCGGCGTTCGTGACACACTAATCGGGGTGGAACTCCTCGCTGGAGGCTATCATGTCCGGATTACCGATGATCTGTTGGCCGTTGTTCACCGAGTAGCGCATGAATAAGGTGTTCATGGTGGAGCGGATGAAGATCGCGGTCGAGATGGAGGGATACGAGGAGCTCGTCAAGGCAGAGGAGGTGGAAGCCAAGGTGAGGCTTGTGATGGACACCGATCAAGGGAAGATGTTGAGGGAGACTGTTGAGATTGCTAAGGAGAAGGGCTTAGAGGTCATCCACGAAGGCGGCTCTTCCGAAGCGGCATTCGCAAAGTTTCTGAGAGATATGGAAGTGGAGAATGCCAGAGTCCACGGATGAGTAGAAGTTTATCTATTAATAAAGGATTCAGATTTACAAATTCTGTCATCTTGTAAATAAAACAAGGGACTTTGCTAAAGTTCAGGTATCTAAATTTTAGCTCTTGGGACTTTGCTAAAGTTCAGGTGTCAAAATTTTAGCTTTTGGTTTGCTTTGGGTGTTAATGGTTGTTGTACTTTAGTTTGTTGCAATTTATGTAATCATAATCTACCAAGGGACTTTGCTAAAGTTCAGGTGTCTAAATTTTAGCTTTTGGTTTCCTTTGGGATAATGGTTGTTGTACTTTAGTTTGTTGCAATTTATGTAATCATAATCTTCATTTTTTTTTGGTTTTGAGAATATAAAACTCGTTAGACAAAACCACAAACCTAACAAAATTTGATTGGTTGACACAAAAAAAAGTTTATAATTTTCTATACTTATAGAAAGGGACAGGTTATTTCCTTAGCACGGCCGTACCCCATGCTCTCATGACTCGACCCAAATACCCGTTGTCGCTACCCCCACCTTCCACTACCGCTGGTCCCCTCTCTCTACCCTCGTCATCTTGCCAAAAGAGAGAGGGAGGAGGGATCTATTATTTTCTAATAAGTTTTCTAGTAGATCCAGTTATTGGGGTTAGGGTCTCTCTACGTCAACTTTCTTGTTATTGGAGATTTATGCTCTTCTCCTCCCATCGACGACAAGGAGAGGTACTAGGGTGGAATTGTTTTCTTCATGACGGTTGTTAAAGATTAGGGGCGTCCACTATGATGTCATCAAGTTCATAGGCATAACGACTGTCATGATCCAAGAAATAGGGCCCGAAGGACAGGCCCCCTCGGCCCGAGGGACGCAGGGCGCCGCCCCCTGCTTTCAAGGCTTTCGCCCCCTCCTCCTCCTCCCTCCTCCCTTCGGATTCTTCTACAATTAATTCGGGAATAAAGGAGGAAATTATCTAGGATTATCTTAGGCTTTTTGGTGTGCAAGGGGATATTCCTATCTATAAAGGAGACCCTTATTAGGAAAATAAATAGGATATGCTTGTAAAAGGTATTCCAATCTATAAGGAAACCTTTAGAGAGATTGCTTGAGATACAAGTCCCACTAGCCAAAGCTATAAAAGTAAGGGGTCTGCAATCTTTCGGGACAACAAGCAAATAAAGAAAAATTATCCCAATCTCCTTCCTCTCCACCCCCACGCCCCCCTTCCCCCCTCCCCCGCCAAGACGCCGCCACCACCGCGCCGGTGCTGCGTGCCCCCCCGCCGCCGACGAAAGCCGCCATCCCCCCGGCGGCAGCTTGCCGCCCCACGCCCCCGTCACCACCTCCTCCTTCCCTCCAACGATCGTCAATCGGGTGTCGGTTCCGCCCAATCTAGCTGGGTTCGATAACCACATGGAAATTTTTCTTTTTGAATGTCAAGTTCAGTGGCATAAAAGAAGAAATGAAGACACCGAAAAAAGAAGAAGTTTCTCAACTCCGCCTGTAAGAACGTTAAGATGAAGTGTCATACATGTTTGGATTTTAGATTTTGAGTTACGCACAGTGTGAGTACAATATACATGAAAACCAGTTTCTTGTAACGTGTAAATAGATTCCAAAGTATTTGTAACATGACGATGTTTCTTCTTTCGTCTCAAAAAAATAAACTAAGACAAGGTCAAAAATTTAATGTGTTATGATAGAAAGACAAATGACAAATCATAAACCTACAATTTACTTGTGCTACATCTAAAAATTCAGAAACATAAGAGAAGTGATAAATCAAAGCTTACATTTTTTGCATTTGTATATCATACAACTAGATCTGTCATCTTTTCCAAGTTAGCACTCGGTAAAATCGTAAAAGCCATCATGGAGGGAAGTAGTAAATGCAGGTACATTTACTTTTAGTTTTTGGGATGGCGGTGTATATTGTATCTAGCGTTTGGATGGAGGGACTAAAATTTAGGAGGTGTCATTTACATGGGTGTCACATATGGAGAAGAAGAAAAAATTGAGTGTTGGATTGCTCCAAAAACAGTGCTTCTGAAAGAAAACAAGGTGAGCACTTCTGAAAGAAAACAGTGCACCGCAACTATGCATTGATCGAAATCAAGGTGAGCATAAGTTCGATGAGCCTGGATATTTATCGAAGGATCTAAAATATAAAATTGTTAGCTGCCCCAGCAAATTTCCAATAACATTAGCATTTTTCTGCAGAAGCAAATTTCCAAAAACAGTGCTTCTGAAAGAAAACAATTGGTTAGCTGCTATATATGTGCATCGGGCCGGCCCGCCCGCACGCCCCGTCCCCGATGCTAGGCATGGCCCGGTCACAAGACGCTTTTTTGGCCCACGGGCCACCGGGCCGTGCCAAAGCAGCCCACCGTGCCCTGGGGGTCGGCCCAGGCATGGCACGTGGGCCTGATTTCGTGCCGGGCCGGCCCAAAAGGCACGGGCCCAAAGCCAAATCGTGCCGGCCCAAGGCCCATGCTGGACAGAAGTAGGGAAGGGGACGAGGTCGTAGCGGGAGACGGCGGCGGCGGGCATGGCCTGCGCGGCGGCGGGCACGGCCTGCGCGGCGGCGACGAGGTTGGCGCTGAGAGGGAGGCCCTGCCTCCTGTAGCCACGACTCCCATGGGCGGCGACTGGCCGCAGCCCGCGCTTCCCTTCCTGCTGGGCGGAACCAGATCTGTCGCATGTTGCCGCCGGCGCGCTCGCGTCCGGCGTCCGTGGCCGGTGCTCGAGCCAAGAGCGGAGGTGGCGGCGCTCGCATGCGTCTAGCACTAATTTGGGAAGGAAGCTGCATGCGTGCTGTCTCTCGCATGAATGCGTGCTGTGCGAAGAAAAGGCCAAAAGCTGCGTGCGTGGGGAAAGAAAAGCGGCAATTTTTTTTTTTTTAGAGGCAAGTGGTGGTGTCGGGTGGTTAGCAATTTAGGATTATGATATTTATGATAACTGGCCTCTACCGGGCCAGATTGGAAAACCGGGCCGTGCCGGGCTGGCCTGCGTGCCTTGGGGTCGGCCCAGGCACGGCCCACACCGGGCACCGGGCCGGCCCGTAGCCCGTTTTTCGTGCCGGGCCGTGTTTCGTGCGCCGCCAAAAAACGCGTGCTTCGTGTCAGGTCACCGTGGCTCGTGCTTTCTGCACAGGTTTATTAGCTGCCCCAGCAAATTTGGTCGTTTGGTCTTGTTAAAGCAGAAGCAGAGTTGAAGATTGCAATAATTGGTTAGGGTGCTGCTGGAGCGACACAACCTGCGGACTGTGATTGCTGATCCTGTTTCACAGTTCATGGCTAGATGAGCACAGGCTTGATCTGATCTGATAAAAGAACAACTGGTGAGGCATGTCGACGTTGGTGTTTGAGCGAGTCGCTCGGCGATTGAGCGTTGGACAAGGAAATATTGCTAAGATTTCGATAACATGGATTACCTACACTAGATTTACAGTCTGTTTATTCGCCGTTGTTTGTCTGGAACGTACTCCTATATTCGCAAAATTGCAGGATCACTGGATCGGCGAGAGAGGACGATGAGATTTCGAAGGCGTTTATAATCGACACAAGACACGAGAATGCAATGTTGATGTAAAACCACATCATGAGCGATGAATTTATCCTCTCTGCATATTTTCTTCTACAGACAGAAGCAGCAGCAGATTGCTTCTTTCTATTTAACTAGCACCCAAGCAACACGGCCCCAAGAACTGCGGCGGCGCCGACAAGCTGAGCGCCGGTGTTCCCGGCAACCGCCGTCCTCCCCGCGGCCCCGGTAGCTGGCGCCGGCGCCGCGGCAGGGCCCCCCGACGAAACTGGCGGCAAACGGCGACTCAGCGGCCGGCTCGGGCGCCGGAGCGAGGCCCCGCAGGCGGTGCTTCTCGGACAAGACGACGAGGAGGAGGCGCTCGCCCTTCTGGCAGCTCCCAGGGGCGCCGCCGACGAAGTAGTACGGTCCGGAACGGGGCAGCGGCACGGTGGCGGCGCCGGCGGTGGCCTTGTGGACCGCGAGCGGGGATGCCGTGCTGCAGCGGTTGTAGTCGTCCCGGGTCACCTCCAGCACCGAGTCCGCCGCGCTGTCGAGCTTGAACACTGCACGCACACGGAACGAAACGACGCAGATGAGTTAAGCAACAGGAGGGGACAGAACGAAGAATCTTCCGCTTGTGATTGTGCAGGAAATGTTCTCGATCCAAAGACCAGATCGCTGCACTGGAAACGAAGACGACGGCGAGCCAGGGATTCTCTTACCGAGTCTGTCGCCGACTTGGAAGCGGTTGGCGGAGGACCACTTCGCGAGGGCGTCGGGCTGCGCCGGCGCCTTCCACGCGTCGCTGGCGCCGCCGACAACGAAGTCCCTGGCCTCGGCAGCAGCAGCCGTAGCGAGGACCACCGAAATGCAGAGGAGTAGCACCCTCCTCGACGCCATTGTTGGAGTAAGACGAGCTGCCGACTGAGCAGGCAGACAACGCAGGACCAGACGCGCGCTGGATGGAGGTGTCACGAACGATTGTGATGGAGCTCGTGAGTCAGGCAGGCTGTGCGAATTGTGGCGACGGGGTGCGTTTATGTAGGCAGCGATGAAGTAGCCGTTGGGGTCGAACGTTCGGGGTCCTCGGGAGGGGGGACGCGCCATTATTACTGTGCTGTCATGCTGTGTGCTGCTGCCTCGGACTGGGCTACTTCAGTTTTGGAGTTTACCGTTGCCTTTGTCGTCCTTCCAGGAGAAGAACGGGGGTCCAACGGTCAGGCACCTGGAGGATTATAGAAAGGAGCAGCGCATGCATTTTTTTAATGAGTTTTTCCCTATTTAAAACGTAAATAATTCATGATGGCTGCCTTGTGGTGGAGACAGAATTTGAAACTTGAGTATTCCACTTCCACATATTTTTATAAAAAAATTAAATTTATTGGCTAAAAATATAGCCAATAGGGCTTGAAAACCAATATTTGTTTTCTAGAATTAGACTGTTAATTGAAAGGGCAGTTTTTACATGCTTTGGGTTGAAATGCACGAAAATACTACATATATACATCATTATACATATATACATGAATGTGTACCAAAATAGTTAGGTATATTCTCGAAAATACTGCGGAATACCCCTAATCCGCCCTGCTGACGACTAGGTTTTGCTTGATTTTGGCTCATTCTATGACAGAGAATAAGGTAAAACAAGCTGGGAACGTAACAAGGGAACAAAGCGGTGATGGGTTGGAATAACGCAGGCTATTGATGGATGAGCCTCTGTCTCGCGGCGGGCCTCTTTAGTCCATTTTTAAAATACCTTTTTTTTCTTGACTACCGTTTGCCAAATCTTGCTAAAATGAGAATGGGCATTTGGCTAAGGAGGCTTCAGTTCAGTCTCCGAATCTTTCAAATAGAATACGGAAACTTACATTGGGATTTGACCAATTCCAGCTCGAGAAGACTTGCGTCGGGTGTTTATGAACTTTAACTACTGTGTTGTATTTTTGTACTTCCTCCGTTCCAAATTGTAGTTTACTTTGGCTTTTCTAAATACATTGATTTTCTTTATGACCTGGTTATACACTATGTCTACATACATAGTATAAGAAATGAATTTAGAAAAGCAAAAGTGAACTACAATTAAAACTGAGGTAAGAAGAACTAGATGATACCTCGCACGTTGCTACCGGATCTTGTAGAATGATTTGTGGATAGTTTTTCTACAAAAGAGTTTGAGGTGTCATGACTTAGTGTAACAAATTTTCAAAATTAGTTGTAGAAAAAATATATAATAATTATTTTCTACAGCTCGGAAGATTCTGACTGAATTATTTTTTCTACAGGTCGGCAGCCATCGAAAATTATTTTTCAAAAATTATTCGCAGCCATCGAATATTCCTGCACATGATATAGTTTGGCTAACTTACCACCGTAAGATCCCGGCCATATATATTTTTTTCTATCCTGCCGGCTAAGTTAAATAAAATACACAAATTCAGAAACATTTGCTTGAGCACTCCACCCAGAGGTCTGCAAATGCTACCACTAACAAGAGACTATTTTGAAACAGGCTAAAACATTTAAATGTCCACATAAGACTAGATACCACAGAAGACAGAATGCAGAAATACAGGCCAAATGACCGATCGAGAAAAGAAAAAAGAAGACAGAATGCACCAAATTACTAGAACATAACACGACTTGCTCATTCAATTCAGGACTCAAATGAACAATGAAATAGGATCTCAGGATCAAAATAGCACAAGACCAACAGAGACTCACAACGAGCATAGTTGCCACCAATTCAGGGATCAGGTTCAAAAATAATAGTCTACAGACTAAAATATTTGGCCAACATATCTCCACCTATAAGCAAACTGCCTGAGTATCCTGAGTAATCAGGCAAACTCATAACCATTAATATTGTTATTTGTTATTTACTCGGCTTTGCTTACTTGTAAAAAGGAAAGGTGGCCTGCGAGTGTTTGACTGTCACCCTCATACAGCAGTTTTTTGAAAAGTTGGTAACAATATTGTCCATGTACAACAGTGTCTTTGCTTAATGCAAAGACTGGGGTCAGCCCAACTCTAAAAAAAAAAATTGTCCATGTAAGTGAACAAATTTCTCAAAAAGAGGGAAAAAAAAATAAGTAGACTGTCAAACATTCTAATGACAGCTAGAAAAATCCAAATGCCTGTAGTAAGCTAAATAAACAAGCTTTCCCTCAAAACTCTTCCTTGAATCCCAGTTGTTAGACAAATTTACTGACTAAAACTGAAGGTAGGCGAGATATGAAACATTTAGTCATGGAAGGACAATCAAGATTAACAAATTTTTACCAATGAACACAGACTTCAATGACCACACACAACTGAGTTCAAAGGTAACTATTTCGAAGAACGGGCAACTGCCATGATTCTTATCCTTTTACAAATAGATTAGCTTCACAGTCCAGCCCACCCCCTCATTTTTTTTTTTTTTGCTGTTGGTCAGGATTCACGACTAGGTTAAATAAATGTACCTCAGAAATGTACTAGAAGGAAATTTAATTAGCCACATTTGTTATTGCATTCTTGACCGCTTTGTAAAATGTTTGCCACGCTGGGGAATGATATTGCATTTGCCTGCTCCTCTCCAGTGGTCTCTGTTGTTCAATAAAAATGTTTTAAATTCCTTATCAAGTTGTGTGTCAGATGCAAAACCTTTTTCCTTCATTTCATCGTAGTACTCTAAAGCTCTTGGTATACATCCATGTTTTACTAAACCTTCAACCACTGCCATATAGTGTGAACGGACAGGACTGATCTCATATTTTCTCATTTCATTCCACACTCTTAGAGCATTCCCAGACTCGTTCATCAAGAAAAATTTATCAATAAGCATAAGAAAGGTATGGCTCTTAGGGCCACAACCATCCTCCTTCATTTTCCGCAAGAGCTTCAGTGATTCGTCAATGCCTTCTTGCTTCAAAAATGCATGGTAAGTCAAAATGGTAGGAACAATGCCTTTAAGTATCATGCTTTCCATCACCATTCGCGCTTCATCAAGCTTACAACTTTCACAGAGTGGAACTATCATATTGTTATATGTTTCAACATCTGGCTGGAGACCTTCATCTGTAAGTTTGCTGAATATATTGTGTGCATCCTTCACACAATTTTCTCTTGTAAGAACATAGACAAGTGAATTGTAAACACCAATACCAGGAATCCAGCCCCTCTTTTTCATCTCATCATAAACCCTTAGAGTATCAAAAAGGTTTCCTACTTTTGAGAAACAACTGATCATGAGACTATAGGACATGCCATCAGGAGTAATGCAGTGATTTGACATTTCTCTCCAAACCCTCTTTGCTTCAGCCACATCAGTGATCACATTACACCAACCATCTAGAATTATATTGAAACCTTCTGCAGTAAGTGGGAAAAATTTCTTTCTCAAAAGAAGCAACTCCTCAGCATCCTCTATGTTTTTGCTTTTGCAAAGAGCGCGAAGAAGAGAGTAGAATACACTTTGATCTGATTCGACTTTAAACTTCTCCAAGACATCAAATGTTTTGACTGCTTTATTTACTTCATTGGCAGCTGCATACCTGAAATTTCATATCCATACAATGAAAAGACCATGACCGAAAAAAAAAAAAAAACTCAAAGTTCAAAAGTACATTGGAAGTTCTATTACAGAATTATGAGTGCCAAAGACGAGCAACACAATGCTGAGAAGTAAGATGCTAAGGTAAATTCCATCCAGGAAGTCATAGTATCCTTCATAACTGATTATTATGGTACTATAATTGCAGAGAGTCAACATCCTGAGAACAGGAACCATAAAAGCTGCATGTGTTCGTTATCTTCTAATGCAGGAGCGCATCGATCACATTTTTGAAGTTGTACAATGAATGCCTATAGCTCAACAATTCACCTTCAATCTATGACCAAAATGAAAACAATGCTTCGCTAGGACAGTGTGGCCACTGAAGATTAACATTATAAACCCGGACAATAAATTTCTGCAGGTGTCTCTAAAATGTTTCACGATTATCACGGTCATAACTCATAAATAAGAGGAATCTACTACTTAGCTCACAGCAAACGATCATAACTTTCTCTCTGCACCCTCTGCAATAAAAAGGATGACAGTATTCGAGCACAAGACCGCACCTCTCCATCAGGATAACCATGGCGCGGCGAGTGAGCACACCCGCGGTTCCGCATCCGCCGCACGACCGCCCACGCGAGGTCGAACCGCCGCGCCTTACCCCCGCGGCCACACAGCCAGGTGCCACGCGTTGGCCGGCGGCGGTAGACCCGCTCCATCGGACCCATCCATGGTCCTGCACTCGTCTCCGTACCGAAGCGCTAGCGCGGCAGCGTCCGGGTCGCGGCGCAGCTCCCAGAGCGCGCGGACTAGGAGAGCGGGGAGGCCCGCGACGGGCCCGTGGATAAGGAAAGGAGGAAGGAGAGGGCCTCCTTCGGGGATGACGTTTTGGAGGCCGCGCTGGAGAGGCGGTGGAGGAAGGAGGCGAGCTCACCGTCGTCATTGTCGGGGGCGGAGGGATGGGGTGGTCGGGGTCTGGTTCGAAATCGCTCTGGTCGGAGGGACAGTGGGACGTGAAGAGGCGGAGGAGACGGGAGGAGAGGGTTTGGCCGAGGCGGGAGAGGTGAGGGCGGAGGACGGCGGCGAGCGGCGGCGCCATGCCGCTCTGAGAGGATGCGAATGCTTTTGGGCTTGGGAGTTGGGAGTGGTGCGTCGATCTGAACAAGCCAGTGGCAAGCAGCCCATCCTGTCCGTTCGTTTCTCTCTCTCTTAGGGCATCGTAGCAGCTCCAAGAGTTCACCATTTGAACTTGACTGAACTTGACACTAGTTGGATGGCGCGCCTTTGCGCGCCAACACAGAAGAAGACCGGAGGTTGAGAACAATAGTTGTTATATATATTGGTAGTGTATAATGATGGAATAAATACTGGCTGATAAAGGATAAGCGGACATGATATTGTATCGCTATAGACAGGAGATAGTGTAATATAGTTCATCTTATTCATGGACAAACACTGCTGGAGCGACACAGGCAACCTCAAAATAGAACCGCATGTCTGTGTAGGAGATATAATAAGTTCATTCATATAAGTGTTGGCTACTATATGGAACATGTACCATCTAAATGATCGAAATGAAACAGCATAAATAACTTTATGTAGCAGCCGAACGTGGGGGCCCATAGTTGGTGATTAGTACTGTTGAGCAGCACACTGGTTGTGAGTAATACTGATGCACATATCACGTACTGTGTGCTTGGATGTGTGTTGTATGACACAACAAAAGTGCAGTGCTGGTAGGAGGTGGGCAAAAGTATTTTGGCACGGCGGAAAATACACCATCAGCTTGCTCCTTGTCCTAAATGTGCCTGTAACACAGAACCCTGGCAGAAGTAATGATTGATGATAAAATTAAATAGATAATTTGTTTCCATAAAAATAAAACAGAACCGGACCTTCATGAATCTAGAACTGGGCACACAGGCAAAAAAAGAGATGTGAACCCACAATTTAGTGATATCCTGAAGAAAGGTGGCTATAGATAGATCTCAAGCATATCATGTGCACCTTTGAAGCTGACATCTGATCTATTTTCCAGATCATCTTTCCTTCCTGCAAAGAGTCAGAGAACATAGACATGAGTTAAATCTATGAAATACTAAATCCAGTAGCATTGCAAAGAGTCTTTGGGAGTTCTGTTAGTAAGTACTAACTATAAATATCACCATTCTCATCGCTCTGTTTCCATCGAGATGCATGAATAACTCATAGGAATGTTATAACAAAAAAAAGGTCTATTTCAAATGAATTTGCTTGCATTCTACTCTATAGATCTCAGTTTGTTGGTGAACATCCAGAACACATATCGTGGATAATAGCATCATTCATAGAACCAAGCCATTAGACACTCCCAACACATTTTTTTAAAGTAACCTTTGATTTTCAGAATTTCTAGAAACACTATGGGGCCAAACTCGAAGGCACCATTTGACCTTGCCAAATTGTAGGGGGCTACAAAAATAGTAGAAGCAACCAAGATTCACCCCTCCAAATCTCACATCCTACAAAAACCCAGAGCTGCTGTATGTACCTATGTCCATGTCGAAAAGACGAGGACAAGCAGCTAATGTTTTGTGGAGCACAGGCGAAGCATTTATATAGAATTTAGGACAACTCCAACAGTGCTTAATGGTTCTACAAGAAAAAGGGCAAATGTTTGATTCAGATCTTGATGGTCACCATCCCATCACAGCAGGTGGTTTTCATTCTTGTAAAAAAAAATAGATTGCATCGTAGCAATGGACAAAGACATTTGTTCTGACAGGGAATTGAAAGGTCACAGGAGACCCTGTATTTCAGTGATCAAAGAACCGAGCAGAGTACATACATGTGCTATTTCAATGATTAAAGCGGCATCACATCTTTGTGGCTGCTGCATGCTGCCATTTGACTGAAAATGATAAAAAAAGGGAATGAGGCAGTTTAGGTGAGTGATTTTAGCCAGATTATGGATGTAACAACAAATGCAAACGGATTCAGATTGCCAAAACAGATAATATGCGTACCTGCAGAGACGCAGAGTTATAATAGGCAGCCTGCAGAGTTGAATAAATAACCTGAATACCAGAGCCTGTCGAAGGTTGAATCATGAGACTCGAGATGAAAGAACTGACAACTTCGGCTGGGAATAAATAGCAGGTTTGATAGTAGATTTCTCTTAATATGCATGATTGAATAAAGTGTTTGACTGATGTAAATGCAAAAGTTCTTTGCTCCAGAAATTGCTGTACTTGAATGGACTGTAACTATAAATCCAAGAGGAACACAACACCTTCTGGAGCAATTTATGACTGGTTTTGACAGAAGGTGACAAATTTCTGGAGCAGTGCTAATTTATGTAAATGCAAAGTTCTGGAGCAACCCTTTCTGGAGTGTCAAATTTATGACTGTCAACACCTTCTGGAGCAAAGTCCTACCGCATTAGTTGGATCTGAAATTCTGGAATGCTTAAGGGGTCTAGATTATTTACCTTCTCGACGTATTATTATGAAGTATACTGAAACTTCGCAATAGAACTTTAGTGTTGCATGAACAAAATGTTGGCAATGTGAAATATTAAAATTTGACACTGCAACTAAGTCATAACCAACAGTTCAAGACCTGGTACTAAGCTGAGAGCATGGTTAAGTTTATCGGAGGGAACACAGATTACTCAATTGAGGAGGGAAAAGGCCCCGAAAAGCTGCTTAGGTTCACAACAGGTAACTAAATGTGTTGATTCTGCAGATGTGGCTAGTCAGCGGAATTTTTACATGTAAGCTCTGGGTAACTAAAGTGCACCAATATATACTGCTAGAGGCAAATGCTTAAATGAATATAAGAGAAAAGACTTGAAAAGTTACTGATGCAGAAACTTATAAGGCTTCCAGTTACCACATTTTGCTTATGTGTTCAACTTGAAATAAACTCCTGGAGAAATAGTATCTTCCAGTTGTAGAATTTCTTGGTAAAATGCAGCAAGAGATTTTTACTTGAGTAAACTATCTTGCTGGAAAGAAAGGTAATGATTATGCAAATGTTTAAAGTAGGAGCAGAATAAGAGACTCAACGGTTAATGTACCTGATGGTAACTATTCCTAGAAGTTGATGTTCCTGCAAAAAATTTTGTTGTTGGTGCACGCAGTTTGTTAGCTCCAATTAACTGATCATTTGTTTCACCGTTAATTGAAATCAGTGACTTGAGCTAATGAGTAAAAAATTCTATGTACTTAGCATCTTTAAAGATAGCCTAGTTGCACTCATGCTACAGCGTAGTGGTAGGTAATAAATTGTGTTTCTTATATAAAGAAAAGCTTTGTTAAGTATCCATAGCTTTAACACGGATTTCTTGGGCCTTTGTAGCTCTAAATTGATGAACATGACTAATCCATTCATATTCTACTGTAGGAATTCTATGGCTGATATGGATTCACCTTTAACATTCTTTTGAACAATAGATTCAACTTCTAACCTGAAGTTTGAACCAATGGATTAGCCGGCACACCTTACTGTACAGTTAGATCAGATCCTAATACAAATGGATTAAGCTAGAGTTTGGGTGGTTCATGTCACACAGCAGGCAAGGAAGAGAAGGGATGGACGTACCTAGTGCCTGCTCGTCGCCACCGAGGGGTCACCATGCCAGGATGCGTGCTCGCCTGGGCACCGCACCGCCAAGCCACCCCGCCGGGGATGTCCTCGCGAGGGAGGAGACGGAGGAGGATCAGGGCCGCCGTGACGCCAAGGGAGATGA
Organism: Hyparrhenia diplandra; assembly: GCA_015847255.1. Taxonomy (NCBI): domain Eukaryota; kingdom Viridiplantae; phylum Streptophyta; class Magnoliopsida; order Poales; family Poaceae; genus Hyparrhenia; species Hyparrhenia diplandra. Next base: position 6,925 of record JADLZK010004860.1, on the reverse strand, counting down.
GGAGGAGGAGGAGGAGGAGGAGCAGGACGAGGAGGGGGAGTGCCACCGGCACCGCCGCAGTCGCCGCGCACTCTGGCGGCGCTGCCATGTCGGGAGAGGGAGAGGTTGACGGGGAGAAGAGAGAGGAGGCCGGCCTCTGTTTTTTTTTTTTTTTTTTTTTTTTTTTTTTTTTTTGGCTAGAAGGAGAACCTTGTATATATGTGGTGGGGAGAGGCGGGTTTTTTTAAAAAGCCCCCACGGGCGGGTAACTATAAAAAACATGTTTTTTGGAATTTTCTCTTCTTCGAGCGAACGATTTTTGTTTTACAGGGGCTTAAACGTAAAAAACCGACCGTAATTACTGCTTACTGAGGGTCTCAGTGGACCATGACGGAATTACGGCAAAGGGGATGGGTTTTTTTACAAAAAAAATCCGGACCAATCAAAAAATTTAAGGCGACGTGGCCGGGCTCTCCAAGGCTGGATACTTTGAGGATTAAAGGTCGGGGAATTCTTTTTAAAAAAAACAAATAAAATCTCTAAAAACTGACTCCAACAACTTGGCATTTCCGTATTTGGAGTTGACAATTTGAGCACCGTCGTAAAAAATGGTTGTCGTCGCTAAGATATATGCGCCGCTCTGGCGACGCTTGACATTCGTGGTGTTTCCCGCGGTAGTTTTTCCTCCCGCTAAAACTCTTCCACCCACGCCGATCGTGGCGCCGATTTTTCAAGGAGAGCAAGATGGCGAGGGAAGCCTGAAGATCTCTAGTTTGGTTTTGGATAATTAGAGACACCTAAGGACTAATCTCTCGATGCTAAGTGTTTGACTAGATTGGAGATTGGTCGTGCCGGAGTTGGTGCATGGTGATCATGGAGGATGGATCGAGGTGCTCCAAAAGATGATCAAGCATGCAACTCGGTGGAGGTTTGGAGATCAATTGTCCCCAAGGCAAAGGTATAACCATAGGGCTTTTGATTTCACACCCAAGACACCATAGAGGGTGTGGGTGATTATAGGATCGATAAGCCGTACTATAAAGAGGGGAAACTTATCATACATATCGGTCCTCATGTGCCTTTAGGTTCAAAATTCATATGCATGCATTCTAACCTAAAGAGCTAACTCCGCACTTGGTGAAAATGGTTTTGAAAATGCTAACACATGGTGTCGAGGTGTTCTTCGACGTGTCGGCAACAAGAAATAAGTGGCGGAAAGTCGGTTTGGAGCAAAGGCGAAGGAACGACGACGAAAACGACGAAAATCCGCGGCTTCGGCGTGACCGGGGCACCTTGACCGGAAGCACGAGGAAATCGACCGGGACGCACCGGGCCGATGAGTCCGTCGAAATTCCGATAAGGGTGTAAACCGGGGTTTCGGCCGAGGGTCGACCGCGCATCGACCGGATGCTTCCCGGTCTTGACCGGCACGACCGGACGCGGACCACCGGACCCGGTCCCGCCGGGGTTCCGTGCACCGTTGGTCGTGTCGGTTGTGGCCGGACCCACCGACCGGACTCACCGGTGAGTCCGGGCCGATCGCGTCCGGCCAGCCGCCAGGCGTGGCTTTTCTCCCCAACGGCCACATTTCGTGGTGTGGCCTATTTATACCCCCTTGGCTGCCTCTTGCTCTCTCTCTTGGTTTGAATCATTCCTAACAAGCTAGAGCAAGCAAGCAAGCCTCCTCCTCTCTCATTCTTGATTTGAGCTTCATTCTTGAGAGAAGAGTTGATCCAAGTGTATTTGCATCGAGTTCTTGCATCTAGAGGCACTTGGAGATCGTTGTGAGCCGGTTGGTTTCTTGTTTCTCTTGGAGACACCGCTCCTAGCCGGCTTGGTGATTTGGTGAAGTTGTTGGCAAAAGAGGAGATTGTTTCTTGGCCACCTCCGGGCGAAATTGTGAGAGGATCACGCACTCCTCGTCGGGAAGACAAAGTGCAAGGAATACATTGCTCGTGTCTTGGGTACCTCACTTGTGAGTGGTGTGTTGAGGCTAGCAAGGGCACCGCCTAGCTCAAACACCATCCTTGTGTTGGTCGGCACAACCGGAGAGTAACTTATCGGTGTACAAGCGAACTCCGGGTCAACACATCGACGTGTCTCTTGTCTTGGTGATTGGTTCATCGTCTCATTGTGTTGATTGGTTCATCCTCTTTCCGGTGATTGGTTCATAGCCTCTACAAGTCGGTATAACAAGCTTCTCACTCTTGCATTACTTTCCTAGTTTACCTTGAGTAGAGAGCTAGCACTTGCTTGTGTAGGTTGTTCTTGCTAGCATAAGGATCATACTAGGATTGCTCACTAGTTAGAGTAGTGACATAGCTCTTGTGTGACATAGAGATCATAGAATATTCTTAGAATTGTCACTAGAGGCTTGCAAGACGATAGAGCTAGTGCAAACCGCATTACGCCGTGTTTTATACTAATCGGTTTGTTTAGTTGAGCTTGTAGAAAATTTTTATAGGCTATTCACCCCCCTCTAGCCATCTAGGACCTTACAAGTGGTATCGGAGCCGTGGTCACCATTTTTGAAGGCTTAACAACCTTGGTGTGAAGTTATGGCTCATATTGTGTTCAACCATGTTGGGAGAAAGCCTCCTTTCTTTGATGGAGTCAAGAATTTTGACTATTGGAAGAGATGCATGATAATGTACTTGGGATCAATCAATGACCAAGTATGGGAAGTGACCGAAAAGGATTATGTCATCCTTGATCCTACCAACCTCACTCCCACCGACAAGTCCAACAAGTAATGCAACACCATGGCATTGAACACATTGTACAATGGCATGGATGTCAAGGTATTTGAGGGGATCAAAGACCTAGAGAAGGCACGTGAGGTTTGGGAGAAGCTTTGTGAGACCTATGAGGGCACCAAAGTTGTGAAAAGTGTCAAATTGTATGTTCTCAAGAGTGAATTTGAGAATTTCAAGATTAAGAAAGATGAGAGCATACCGGAGACATTCCATAGGCTCCAAGTTATTGTCAATGATCTCAAATCATTGGGAGTGAAGACATTGGATAGAGACTTTGGGCACAAATTCTTAATGTGCTTGCCCAAGAGATTTGCTATGTTGAGGAAGATTCTCTTTAGAGGTGCATTGGACACAATGACACCTAGTGACTTGCTTGATGAAGTGCTAACCGATGAGCAAGTTAATGGAATGGAAGATGAAGTAGAGAAGGAAGATGATAAGAACAAGAAGGTTGTGGCATTCAAGGCCTCCACCACCTCATCCAAGGCTAAGGGCAACTCCAAGGCTCAAGAAGAAGATGATAAGGAAGTAAATCTTGATGAGATTGATCAAGAGTTTGCTATGTTTGTAAAGAAATTTAGCAAGGTCTTGAAGAGCAAGAAGTTTGGGCAAGGCTCTAGAAGAAGAAATGATTCATCCAAGGGCAATGAAGAGCCAAGAAAGTGCTTTGAGTGTGATAGCCCTTATCACATCCTTGCCGATTGCCCAATCAAGAAAGAAAAAGAGAAGATGAAGGCATACAAGGGTGGCAAGACAAACAAGAAGAGCAAGACGATGACATTCAAGAAGATAAATGATGGTGCTTTTGTTTGTTCTTGGGATAGTGATGGCTCCTCCGATGAAGAGGAAGAGAAGCCCAAGGCTATGAGTGCAATTGGCCAACACAAGAAGTCATCTCTCTTCGGCTCATCACCTTCATGCTTCATGGCTAAGGCCACTAAGGTATCATTGCATGAGCATGATGAACTAAATGATAATGAAGTAAAATATGATGAGTGATGATGATGATGATAATGAATGTGAACCCACTAAGGATGATCTTCTTGAGATGCTTAAGCAAACTCATATCATGCTTAAGACTAAGGATAAGGAATGCAAAGCTTTGCAAAAGAGTATAAAAACTCTTGAGCAAAACTTTAGTGAGCTAGAGGCCACCCATGAGGGTCTAAAGGAAGACCATAGGGAATTGGAGCTAGCTCATACAAGGCTCCAAAAAGCCCATGCCTTGCTCTTAGAGAAGAATGATAGAGCTTGCTCAATCATCAAGAAGGATGTTGGTTCAACATGTGACATCATAGATGAACCATTCTTGGTTGATGTTGAAGAACCATCTATTCCTTCCACATCCACATCAACCCACTCAAGCTCTACTAGTAGTGATAGAGTAATTTTAGATTCATCACTAAAGGTTGAGAATGAGACTCTCAAAAGAGAGGTGGATGAGCTCACCCACTCCTTAAGGAAGGCATATGGTGGGGATGCCCGCTTACTAAAGTGCTTGGGTAGCCAAAGGTTTTTCCTTAACAAGGAAAGGCTTAGGCTATGTCCCCAAGAAAGGCAAGAAGGCCTTTGCTACTCCAAAGCCTAGCTTTGTGAAGAGCAATGGGTCCAATTGCAATAGATGCAAGCAAGTGGGGCATCAAGAGCATAAATGTGCTAAAATGAACATGAACAAGAAAAGAAAAGAAAGTGCATTCCATCCATTTCGATTCTTGTTATTTGCTTACCAAGGGTGAGAAGGGTGTCAAGGCAAAGTTTGTTGGTACACCCATTGTTGGCCCAAAGAAGAAGGCAATTTGGGTACCAAAGGCTTTGGTTGCTAACCTCCAAGGACCCAAAGGCAAATGGGTACCTAAATCTTATTGATTTCCTTGTAGGTCAATTACAAGATTGGGGGTAACCATTGGATTCTTGATAGAGGGTGCACAATGAATTTGATATCATAGTGAAGAAAGTGAGAAGTGACAATGGTAGTGAGTTCAAGAACACAAGAGTTGATGAGCTATGTGATGATTATGAAATCATGCATCAACTTTCGGCCAAGTACACACCACAATCAAATGGCCTAGTTGAGAGGAAGAATTGGACTCTCATTGAGATGGCAAGATCAATGCTTAGTGAGTACAATGTGAGTCAATCATTTTGGGCGAAGCAATCAATACCGCATGTCACTACATCAATAGATTGTATTGCCATCCCATGATGAATAAGACACCTTATGAGCTATTGAATGAAAGAAAGCCAACCATTGCATACTTTAGAGTATTTGGATGCAAATGCTACATATTGAAGAAGGGGTGCAAGACTTGGCAAATTTGACAAGAGGTGTGATGAGGGGTTCCTACTTGGTTATTCCACCACAAGCAAAGCATATAGAGTGTGGAACAACTCAAGTGGTGTATTGGAAGAAGTCCATGATGTAGAATTTGATGAAACCAATGGGTCCCAAGATGAGGATGAGAACCTCAATGATGTTAGTGGAACTCAATTGGTGAATGCAATGAGGGTATGGACATTGGTGATATAAGGCCAACTCAAGTGGATGATGACAAGGATGAAGTGCAAATAACTCAAGCTAGTGGTGCTCAAGTTCAAGATTAACAACAAGCTAGTACATCATCTCAATCAACCACAAGTGATCAACCAAGCTCAAGCAATCAAGTCCCAATACTCCAAAGATCAAGCGTAGCTAGAGATCACCCAATTGATCAAATTATTGGTGACATTGCAAGTGGAGTGCAAACAAGAGGAAGGCTAGCGGCTTTTTGTGAACACTTTGCCTTTGTGTCACAAGAAGAGCCCAAAAAAGTTAATGATGCTTTGAATGATGAAGAATGGGTCATTGCAATGCAAGAGGAGCTAAATAACTTTGATAGAAACAAGGTTTGGGAATTGGTAGAAAGACCAAAGGACTACAATGTCATTGGAACCAAATGGACACAAACCGCTTTACGCCGTGTTTTATACTAATTGGTTTGTTGAGTTGAGTTTGTAGAAAATTTTTTTTTTAGGCTATTCCCCCCCTCTAGCCATCTAGGACCTTACAAGTGGTATCGGAGCCGTGGTCACCGTTTTTAGAAGGCTTAACAATCAACAATGTTGGGGAAAGCCTCCGTTCTTTGATGGAGTAAAGAATTTTGACTATTGGAAGAGATGCATGAGAATGTACTTGGGATCAATCAATGACCAAGTATGGGAAGTGACCGAAAGGATTTTGTCATCCTAGATCCTACCAACCTCACTCCCACCGACAAGATCCACAAGCAATGCAACACAATGGCATTGAGCACTCTCTACAAGGGAATGGATGTCAAAGTGTTTGAAGGAATCAAGGATCTTGAGAAGGCAAGTGAAGTGTGGGAGAAGCTTTGTGAGACCTATGAGGGCACCAAAGTTGTGAAAAGTGCCAAGTTGTATGTTCTCAAGAGTGAATTTGAGAATTTCAAGATGAAGAAAGATGAGAGCATACTGGATACATTCCATAGGCTCCAAGTGATTGTCAATGATCTCAAATCATTGGGTGTGAAGACATTGGATAGAGACTTTGGGCACAAATTCTTAATGTGCTTGCCCAAGAGATTTGCTATGTTGAGGAAGATTCTCTTTAGAGGTGCATTGGACACAATGACACCTAGTGACTTGCTTGGTGAAGTGCTAACCGATGAGCAAGTTGATGGCATGGAAGATGAGGAAGAGAAGGAAGATGACAAGAACAAGAAGGTTGTGGCATTCAAGGCCGCCACCACCTCATCCAAGGCTAAGGGCAAGTCCAAGGCTTAAGAAGAAGATGATGAGGAAGTGAATCTTGATGAGATTGATCAAGAGTTTGCTATGTTTGTGAGGAAATTTAGCAAGGTCTTGAAGAGCAAAAAGTTTAGGCAAGGCTCTAGAAGAAGAAATGATTCATCCAAGGGTAATGAAGAGCCAAGAAACTGCTTTGAGTGTGATAGCCCTTATCACATCCTTGCCGATTGCCCAATCAAGAAAGAAAAAGAGAAGATGAAGGCATACAAGGGTGGCAAGACAAACAAGAAGAGCAAGACGATGACATTCAAGAAGATAAATGATGGTGCTTTTGTTTGTTCTTGGGATAGTGATGGCTCCTCCGATGAAGAGGAAGAGAAGCCCAAGGCTATGGTGCAATTGGCCAACACAAGAAGTCATCTCTCTTCGGCTCATCACCTTCATGC
>JADLZK010004859.1:0-74179 GCA_015847255.1 Hyparrhenia diplandra | reverse complement strand
ATAAATTTTATTTAAGACATAAATAAATAAGTATAAGAATCTAATCCTCTTATTTGATAATTTAGAGACTAAATGGGATTAAAATTTAATCTGTAGTTCCCAAATTCATAGGAACCAAAATAGACCCTTAACCTAAGCCTGGAAGGCCTAAGTCGTTATCTAGTGCAGACGAGCGAGCGCACTTGCTCGATATAGCCCCGTGCCTCGCTGCTAGGAGGTAAATCTGATTGTAAGAGTAATTAGCAATAGGTTTAATTGACTCCGGTCTTAAGATATATTTATATTTATCAGGGACCTTGTACGAAGAGAAAAGTGATGTAATAAAACAAATAAGTAAAATTATTTACACAATATAGTTAAGAAAGGAAGCTGCACATACTATTTATGCAAGTCACCTTGCTAGTTTAAGTCGACTTATAAATTTAGAAAAGTGTCAAATCAGCGGCGGACATACTAAATTAAAGGTGGGTAGGAGATCCTGGCGTGAGGATTAATTTTTAATTCTTTTCTTCATGTTTTATAGTATATATAGAAAGATAGAATTAATAGATTAATAATAGAATATATTTTTAAAAATAAATTTTGTTTAAAACATAAATATTAATACTAATGACTATAAATTTGGTCAAACCTTAGTCAAGTGGACTGACATAAATCCTATGGTTGCAAGTTTTTTTAGGACAGAGAGAGTAGTTTGCAAAAAAGAATCTGCTCCCACGCGGCCATGCTGAGTCAGAGGCACATTGAACACCGCAATATATTTTTGTCACACCCCAAGAGATTTGGCCCGAAGGAGGAGGATTTGGGCCACGAGGCCCGCAGCCGGCAGGACCCCCCCGGCACGCGTGCACCTGCTGCGCCACCGCCGTTCCGCGATCTTTTTCAGTAATTAGAGTAAAGAGTTTGATGAGGATAAAAAATAGATTTTAGTGAAGGGGATATTCCAATCTATAAGAAAATCTCTTGCTTGTAAAAGGTATTCCAATCTATAAGGAGGCCTTTTAAAGATTGATTGCATTACAAGTCACATAGGAAATTTATATAAAGCGAGGGGTGTAATCTCATTATTCAAGCAATAAAGAAATATTTTCTTTGCCTTTGCTCCTGCCGCCGCCGCCAGCACCCCCGCGCCCCTGCCCCTGCCCTAGCCGCCACGCCCCCCTCTGCGCGCCACCACCCTAGCGTCGGCCCCTCTCTAGGCGGTTGTGACAATTTTTATAATAAATTATTTTTGAAAGATAAATATATTACTCCCTCCATCCAAAAATTAACATCGTTGTAGCCTCTAGCACACAGTGACCAAGAAGCACCAAAGTCGGGCAGATTTTCAATTAACCACCATACATGCACCACATCCATTTCACTTCCCTGTGCATGCTTGGCATCAGGTTGGAGCCCTTGCCGATTTTTGGATGGAGGAAGTATTTACAGGAAACTTGGTCAAACATGACACCTTATTATATGGAAATTTAGGTCTATGGCCTTAAAAAAATGGATTTTAGGTGTATGACCTTTTTTTTTTCTTAACTTTGCTCTATGGCCTCGAAAGGAATTTTCTTTGTCTCTATGGTCTTGTGTCCAAGTCTTGTGTCCACTTTGGACAGCTAAACTGTGTTAAGTAAGGGGGTAAAAGGACCGTTTTACCTCTAGCAAAAAAATAAAATACAGAGTGTTAGTTATTTGTTTGTTTTATATTTAAAGCAATATTATAGAGCAAAGTTATAAAAAAAAAGAGATCATACACCTAAGATCCATTTTTTCCAAAGCCATAATGCTAATTCTCCCAACATTTTAACTGCTACGCAATCTATAGTTGCATTGTTTTAGGGACAAAGGTAAGTCTGACTAAAGGGAAGTAGCTTGCAGCTTACATGATGATCAACGGGCTCAGCTGACCCAAAGCGGCACAGTACCTAGAGACATCCTATAATTCTTTAGTTCTAATGGATGGTTGTCTTCAAGATACATTGGTCATGTTTAGTTTGAATTTTATTTTGTTTCGGTTCCCCGGTTTTGAAGACTGCAATCGTGTGTTTTCGCAAACTTTATTTTGACCGTTTGGCAAGACATTGTAATAAATGGCTTCATTCTATCTTTTGATAAATGAAGCCGGATTTATTATCCATTATCTAAAAAGCCTAGTAGAAATGAACGTACAATTACTGTTGACCAAAACACTTTGTATTTACATCTTTGAGACACTGAAAGAATTCTTCTCCCCCTAAGTTAAAAATGGTTATAGACGTAAAAAGAATCTGCGAGGCATTGACTAATAATATCAGCAACCTACATCATCAAGACTTCTTCCCTTTGCTCGTCTTGGCCTCAATTTAATCTTGACAGAGCACTTTTGCGAGAGATGGGGCAGTGAAGATACCAGGAGATCCTGCAGAAGGAATTACCGCGCTAATTTCAGATCAATCGTGTGACAGAAGAATGCGCGTCTGAACAATACGATACCACAAAACACATTATGCTACTAGCTGTAGGCAAATACCTTGCGTGTCATCACGGACTCGATTCCTTCCCGTAGCACAATGTCGGTGTAGTTAGTTCCAAAGCTACAATCCAGCGAAAACTGGAAAAAAAAAATATAGGGCCAGATTTCAGAAAATAAGCAAATAACTTCAGATGCAAGTACAAGACAATTTTTTTTTTTTTTTTTTTTTTTGAAAAACTTTGAAATCAAATCACTACGTAGAAGAGAAGAGTGTGCGTGTTGTCAGAAGAACTACCTGAACTTTCGGCAGAGGGAAGTTCATGATGTGCGTCCGGGCGTCGATGCGGCCGGCGACCCTGATCTCCATGTAGCTCCTCTGCGCGGACAGCTCGCTGACGAGGAGCCGTGTCACGTTCCGCTGCGCGAGCAGGGCGTGCATGAGCAGCGTCACGTTGGCGCTCCGCGGGGCTGGTAGAACGCCGGCACGTCCATGGCGCCCACCGACTCGTTCGCGTACGCCACGTCCAGCACCGTCGCGCCGTAGCGTATCCCGATCCCGTTCAGGTTCTGCGCCGAGAACACCAGCGACGCCACCGCCACGCACGTCCCGTTCGCGCTGCGGTTCGACGACGACGACGTCAGGCTGAAGGACCTGTCCATCTGGATGGACTGCAGGTAGAAGGCCGGCTTCTTGAGCTTCGTGACGAAGACGGCGAGCAGCGCGGCGGCGACGGCGAGCAGGAGGGTGAGCGAGAGGAGCAGATAGAGGCAGAGGCATCGAGCTGAGTGAGGAGGAGGCCAGTGGCCATAGCTGCGAGTGCTCTCCTTGTCGCGACGCCCACGCCAGCTGCTTCTGCTGCCGCTACCCTGGTCCATTGGTAGCTGCTGCAGCATTTACGGGCTAGAGGAAGCATGGTTTCAGAGGAACAAGAATGCAAGGATGCATTTATATGTTTTCGTTTGCACACTAAGCTAAGGTAAAGCAAGCGTTTCTCAAGTACTTCTCCATGGCCGCAAGCCTCGTGCAAATACTTCGGTTGCCTTTATTCCTTTCGTGAAAAGTCTGTGTGAATCTGAGATCCTTGAAGGAGAAGACGGAGCATCACTTCGACGGGCAGCTACGCATGTGGCTGCTCAACTCTAATATCCGGCCTAGTATTAGTATTAACTAACGTAGCCTTTGTTTGAAACAGAGAACTTCTTCGTCCAACCGAAATCAAAACGTTCACTGAAAGTGAAAATTAGTACTCCTACATAAATACTCATGCACGTCAGATTTGTTTAGATCTATTTGATAGATATTTTCCTTATTTTCCCTATATCTCAAATTAAAAAAATAGATATAAATATGTATGGTCGTGATTCTATACCACGGTCACAGTGATCCGAGTGGCTCGTGTGGGGCTACGATGAATTAGCTCAAGGGACAAAACACAGTACAGATCGGTGCCCTAGTCCGGTCGGGTGACTATATCCGAGCTCGGGGCTCATAGAGGGGGTGGCTACAAGCAAGTCGAGATAGGGAGCGAACTCCCAAGTCTCTGTGATTGTGGTGAGTGTCGTGTGTGGTGTGTGCGTTGATAGGCTAAGATTGCTCGCCTTCTCCCGGCGGCCAAGGGGTCCCTTTTATAGTTGCAAGTGATGTACGGAGGAGCCACCGGGCGAAGGGAGGGGGGCGGGGGGAGGAGGAAGGGATACAAAAAAGAAGGGAGGCGTGACATGCTACAGCTAGCGAGCTGCTCTTGTCTTGTCGTAGCTGCCCTCCTTGGTAGGCCTGCCCGGTCAAGAGCGGGAATCCGTCGCTGGTGAGCTCGCGCATGCCCCCGACGAGCTCTGCGAGCTATCGTTCTGCGTTGGTAGGCCGACATGCCCCGATGACACCGTAATCTAGTGTTTAGGGCAGGGTGAAGTCCCATCGTCGATCGATGCGTTCGCCCGTTCTGCCGTCAGGCTGTGAACCCCTTGTCGACCAAGGCGACGGTGGGTGGCTCGGGCGGTGTGCAACGGAGGCGTGCGGGCGGCGGCGAGGGCGCACACCTCGCGGGCGCCATCCTTGCTTTGTCGTCTTGCGGTTGGCGGGATGCAAGCTTGGTATCCCGGTCGAGATGTCGCATCCATAGTTAGCTTGTAACGACTGCAGGCTACGGGCAGCGCGCGCATAGCTAAGGTGCTCGAGTATCCTAGCCGGGGAACCGTGGATCGGACTTTCCTCGATCCCTCGTTGAGATAGGCGTCTTGGCGGTCGACACCATATAGCTGTCGAGCTCGTGAGGTCTCCGAGCTTGAGCTCGCGCGAGTAGGAGATCGACTGCTCAGCTCTCTGAGATCGCTGAGCCCAAATTGGTCGGCCCGCGAGCCCGTTTGAGTTGGTCATCTTCCTTTGGTGGGGCCACGAGCTCGGGTGAGCTCGCAGTCTTACGAGCTCATGATCGGCTTAGGGCTCTGGGTGTGACCTGGAGCTCGTTCGAGGCGAGTTTTGCCCCTTTGTCTTGTGAGCTCGTTTGAGGCGGAGCTAGCTCGCGGACTGAGCTCGGGAGCTTGTCTTGGGGAGTGAGCTCGCGGGCTCGGAGCTCGTTCGAGGCGGAGTTTTGACACCCGGCCTGTGAGCTCGTATGAGGCGGAGTCGGCTCGTGAGCTGAGCTCTGAGCTCATGTGAGATTGATCGCTGGTTGGGCTAGGCCGTCGCTGGGCCTTTACCGCAAATTATCACATGTTTTGGGTACCCCCTAATATAGGTACCCGACATGTATATTCTTATTTTACCTCCTAGAAATAATATGTGACAATGCATTTAGATCAATGATCCACAATTATTTGAAAGTGCCACAATAAAGGCTAATATAGTTTTTTTACAATTACACAGTAAGACACTCATACTTATCAACGCGCACTCACAAAATCGGCCCACTCTCGATGGAAATGTCGTGTACCACTAAATTCACAATATGGATAAATTCTGAAACATTCGCTCACACGGAAAGTCGAATGAACGAGGTGCCATTATGTTACGGGCCCTTTCGCAAGCTTGAGTGCCCAACATAGTTGTGTGTTGCCAAGCGAGAGCACGTAGCGCGCGTCGGGCTTGGGCCCAAGAGGCAACAAACATACTAAATCTGTCCCCCAAATTATAAGACGTTTTGGCTTTTGTAGATACATTGTTTTTGCTATGTAACTAGACATAGTGTATATCTATGTGCATGGCAAATACAATGTATTTAGAAAAGTTAAAACGTCTTATAATTTAGAACGGAGGGAGTACATATTTGAGGTTGCTTGGCGTGGACCGAAGAGGGGCAGTATACAACTCCGAATCTTCTACCGTAGAAACAGAAGACGGAACCGACTAGAAGTTTTCGTAATAACTACGAAATATAATGCTTTTTAAAACAAAGTTATGAGATGTGAGTTGGAACAAGTCTAAACTTCTACTAGCCGATGCCTATCCACAACTCGTGAGTCGTGACACCTTGCAACTCGGCTCAGCCTCCCTATTTTGGCGCAGGGTTATCGCCCTCTTGCCACCGGAATCTGTAATCTCGAGAAGCTGTCAGCGCCACCACGGTCACCAGCGTCAGTCGGAGGAGGAAGCTGTCAGCGCCGCCGCCGCCGGGGACGTCGTGGAGGAGGAGGTCATGGAGGCGGCTGGTGAAGCAGATCATCAGTTCGATTTCATTGTCGATTCCATCGCCGTCGGCGAGGCCTTCGCGCACGCCTTGCAGATAGAGGAGCTGGCGGACGTGGAGGTCTTGGACCTGGTGGCCGGTCTCCCGCGCGCTGAAGGACCGGTGGCCGTCCACGCCGCGCCGGCGGCGGGATCACAGGCCGTCACTCATCACTTCCCAGCAGGGCCGCCCGTCTTCGACGACGACGTTGCCAGCGCCGCCCAGCCCAACGTGAACTTTCACCAGGTAGCCGACGCTATGCCACGCCACGTTCCGACGAGCCTGAGAGGTAACCAGCAGGGCCAGGACGTCGACATGCACGAAGAGCCATTATACTCCTACCAAGAGCTCCACGCTGCCGCGGTGGATCGGCAGATCTTCGCCGCCGCCCAGGCCCAGGTCAACAGCTTTGTCGTCGATCGTGCAGCCCGTGCCATTGCCGCCAACAACCAGCCTTCCGGCACGGCAGCGGCAGGAGGCGCCGACAGACGACCCTCGATCCCGCAGCCGCAAGAAAGAGGTGCCGATCACGTACTGTCCTTTACAGACGCCTCGAGAGGATTATCCGCCCAGGGGATGAGGCAGCAGCCCGCGTTGGCGGCGGCGAAGTGATAACGCTCCGTTTGGAAACACCGGCCGGCGCAAAGGCGACGTCGCGGACCGTTCCCGGTCCCGGTGCCGGCAAAGAAGAATTCATCTTGGCAAGACAGGCCGTGCTTGCCAACGCCGCTTACTCCTCTATCTTTCTCGCTGGCATAGAGGAAGAAGAGCATAACAACAGCTGGTACGACTCCATCGTCCACGACGCTCAGGCGATGGATGAGCCGGGACTCAATGATCAATTACGTTTCCAGCAACAGTTGCCAAGATTCGACGAGGAGACCAGGGAGGAACCCGGGTACAGTCCCCTCAAGAGATTGAGCGTCGTCGTCCACCCTTGTGATGTCGACGACCTTAACGAGGCAGCAGGCCCGTCGACGACGACGACGCGGCCGACGAGGGTGCTCCCTCTCGCCGACAACGAAGTGCCCAAGTTCGACTGCGGCATCTGCATGGAGACGCTCCCCATCCTGGACCTCTTCCACGGCATGCAGTGCCAGCACAGGTTCTGCGTGGAGTGCATGACCACGTACATCGAGGGGAGGATCAGCGACGGCGAGGTGGCGATCCTGTGCCCGGACCCGGCCTGCCCGGAGGCGTACGGGGAGGACATCGCCGTCCTGCACCCCGAGGTGTGCAAGAAGTCCATCGACTTCACCGCGTTTAGCAGCTGGGGCGACCGTCTCACGGAGCGCGCCATCCCGCCCAACCTGCGCGCCTACTGCCCGAACCGCCGGTGTGGGGTGCTGCTCGAGGCCACGGGCGGCAAGACGCCGGCCAAGGCGTTTTGCCTGCTGTGCAGCCACCCAATGTGTGCCACGTGCGGCTTCGACTGGAGCCATGACGATGATGCTGATGGCAGCAGCCGGCACGACTGCAATGAAGGCCCGAATGCCGCGCTTCTGAAGAAGCTCGCCGAGGAGCGTCGGCGGAAGCAGTCCCCAATAAGGTTTTGGTTGAAAAGATCATTGGGTGCAATTTTATGCAATGCAGGTACAATATATATACTCAATCTTGTCCTATTTATTTGCCTTTATACTCAAATTAATTAATTGTTGCATCATGAAACACTTGGCGCTTACAGTTTATTACTTAATCTTGCAACTACTCCTACCATTTGTTTGTGCTTGTTTCAACGAACTGGACATAGCCAATCCATTTTTTTTATCACACAAAGCCAATCCAATAGTACTCCCTCTAAAAAAATGCCTTATTAGCTAGCTTTTTTTTTTTTTTCCGAAAGATCCGATATCAGCTTTCATTGATAAGGAGAATAGAATGTAGTTCAACATACAATCAGAGGCACGAGCAGCGCCTTAAGTTTTACATGGCCACAGTCGAGAGACCAGGCCTGCCACCCCTAAGAAAAGAGTAGGATGTATTACATGCCGTGGTCTATATCAACTAAGTTCTGTCCCAAGGCCGACATGAGTAGCTGCAAACCTGAGTTGCCTGCTCTGATCCACGTACGCACCTCATCTTGAATTTTGCAATAGTTTGCTCAGGTGGCGAGGAAACTTTGCTGAACACCCGTCTGTTCCTCTCTCCTTCCACAGCTCCCAGGCAGTAAGCATTACTACAGATCTCACCCCATTTTTCGTGAACCCTGTCCAGCATTGCTTAGCTCAATATACCATTGCTTGGTGTCCTCAGTATGAGACTAATTGTTAGGATGTAACGCCAACATTCCTGTCCAAGCACTGACCCTCGCCCACTTATTAGCTAGCTTTTGTCCTAAGTTAAAGTTAAGTTATCTTTTACTATCATTTAAAAAATTGTATAACTTGATATTTAATAACATAACATTTATGTTTTTAGATCTACCGTGAGAAATACTTTTTTTTTTTCAGGAATACCGTGAGAAATACTTACAATTCACATGTGTCAAGTACATGGATTTTACTTAGGACAAGCCTAATGCGACATGTGTTTAAAAATGGAGACAGCCATCCAAAAAGGCTTATATTCTAGCACATTCAAATTTCCAAAACTTGACATTGAATAATTGACAGCTTCAATCTGAAGTAAGTCCTGATTAGTAAGCTCTTAATCTGTCTTGAAAAAATGAGGCACAAAAAAATGTCTTAAAGATTTTAAAACGGTAAACTCTCGTTTTCCTCTTTGAATAATCCGAACAGGACGAATCATCGTCATTTTAGATTTCATTGATCTTTATTTATATTTATTATATATAAGAAAACCGATCACTTTACTTGACAAGGCATAAGTTTTTTTTTTTTTTCTTCAATGACATTCACATCATCAGCACGGCGATGCATATCAATCTGAAGTCATGGAATGGGAAGTGTGATTGTACACTCCCACCATCCTGACTTGAATCATATCCATCTCCAATCTGATACCTATTTGTTCCTATCTATGATTACATTTAGTTTCGCTTATTAGGTTGCTATATATGTTTCAGAATAAACTCCTATCTAAAATATGAATTTTGATTTGGAAGCTAGTACGTTGTTTTTGTTCATATATATTACCATGTTTTCTACTATGAATTTTAATATCTTTTCTTGATTTCAATGTATGGGTCTTAAAGATCAGTATATATATAACCCCTTGCACTAATTAATGTTTATCTGATGGTGCCCGAAGGTGCGAATTCGTCTTCTGATACGGCTGCGGTCTCCCGAGGGGAAGAGAAACGGAGATGAAACAAAGTGCCAAGATGCTGCCGTCCATGCTGTCCAAGAGCATTTCCAAATTATTCTTGAGGACGAGTAAATTTCGCAGCCTGGGATCCACATATCTCGCTCTCGTCGAGAGGGAAGGGACGGCGACATCATCTGAATAATCCTCCAAGTCTGAAAAACTGTTATTGGTTACTTTGCAGCACCTCAATTATGTATTATAAACTTATTTAGCGCAAAAATAGAAGGCCCGGTTGTGTGATAATCTTATTAGTTAACCCATATGAAATAGTTGTGCTTTGAGCTTGTAAAAAAATGAGCACTGCTTCAATACCTAAAATTGACCATCATTTGTCACGACTTTTGTTTTAGTATATAATCATTTTATACTAGAAAGCAAAAGGGGCACATGAATTTGCAAACGTAACGAGATTAATCGCCGATTGAAAGTGTTTTGCTGCACAGGAGTATTGAAAATAGTTGAAACCGATATATACAGCTGAAATATTTCGAAAAAGTAAATCATGCATCGAATTCACGGTTCAGTTGGAAAGAAAGCTTGCTATCCGTGGGTTTGATTTCCTAAAATTACGCATATTTGGCTTTCATAATCTTTTTTTGTCATGTACGTGAGTGCTTACTTACATGACATCCGCACCTGCTGCTCTCCTTATATGTTCACCATTGATGACCAATTGGAATATGCCTTTACACCGACATCTTGGATATTCCTTGCTCTTTTCCTGTTTAATCTATGTGAAAACACAAATTCACTAAAACTCATGGAAATTGTCAGTTTTAACCATGGCGTTTACATAATAAATTGTAGAGAAAGCCTGTCGTTGTTAATGATTAACCATGGCGAAACCATGGCGGTTACATAATAAACGCTTGCCATGGTTATTCAATTAACCGTGGTAAATTTTTTAACTGTCATGATTAATCAAAAAATCATGGCATTTTTTTTACAAAGCCCGCCATGGTTAAGATTTGTCAAACGACATGCAAAACATTTTATGTAGTAGCGCAAATCAATATGTGCATGTGTGTGAGGTGGATATGTGTTGGATATGTGTGGTGGGCCTAATTCTACTTTGCTCCTTTAAGAAGATAATCTCTCCTTTCATGCTTGGAATTTCAAGAGAACTTGGGCGAGCATTTTTATTCTCTTTTTTCTCTCCTTTTTTCCAAGAAGACATCTAAGTACCCATTGTTTTTTTTGCACCAAGTCTATTTTGACAATAGAAAAACTTTTGAGAGATAGCAATAAGGATTACTGAGCATTTGTTTGCTTGTGGAATGGTGGTGGATGGAAATGGAAAGCATGTGGTTCCTCCTCCCACTCCCTCCCTCCCTCCCTCCCTCCCTCGCTTACTCGCCCCTTCATTCTTTCTCTAGAATTGGAGCATAGCTTTTGAATTATGGTAGGTGTTAGGATTTGGATCTATTACCGGCAACAACTTAGATGGAAAAGAATAAAGGGGTAAGGCATTGTGGATAGATGTGTTCGGTGGTCGACATGGTGTTAATACCAAGTTGGGGCCATAAGACAAGATGATGACAAAATTACAAACTAAGATGGTGGCAAATGCTTGATAGATAGGGCCTGAGCAAGCGGATTTGTTTGTGGATGATGGGTGGTGAGAGAGGCATGCGACATGGAATGGAGGAGAGGTCATCATTAGCCATAGACGGTGGTAGTGGTTACAAGTCACATGGTTGATGTGGAAATTTTTCATTTAGTTGTTTGAGTATAACATCTATACAAACTTCCTTTTGTGTGTGGAACAACTAAAATAATGCGGTCATGCATTCTATCTGTACAATTCTAGGCACTATATAGCTTCACGGTGGATGTTGACTAACATCATTTGGAAGCATATGTGAGGATTTCGAACAAATCTACATTTTTATTAATAGACTAGAACAAGTCTACATTTTTATTAATAGACTAGTTATGTTGCTCCTATGAGAATGCTACCAACTCATTTATCTCGCCCTTTCCTACCTCTAGTGCCCAAATATGAGGAAACCAATGTGTTGTTGATCAGTGACAAGCAAGCTGGGAAAGAGGTTAGACCTCCTCCACCGCAACCACCACCTCCTTTCTTCCTTAATTTGTTTTGGTTGAAGCAAGGTGATGTTGGGGGTTATAGTAAGGGTTTGGATTTGGGACCATCCTAAAGCTAGAAAAAAGAGGGCAATGCTTATAAGCATACCTATGTACGGTAACCAACATGGTGGTGATGGCATCATTGACTAAGAAACAAGTTGGTGAGCAAAATAATGATAGCAAGGTAGTTGAGGACGACTTGTGGAGATGGTTAGTGGTGGTGTGAGCAGGTAGTTCGGTTAGTGGAGGATGTAATAGGGGTGAGCATGTGTATCTATTAGTGGGGGTGGGTGGGAACAAAAGTTGGCGACATGGCGGGAAGGTGAGGTATTGCCATTAGCCATGGGCAACGATGTAGGCCAAGGTGATTGAAAGTTGTGTTATTTAGTTGTTTTGGGATTGCAAGGTTGCTTGTGTTGTGTGCCAACTAAAATGATCCATAGGCCTTCCAATTGTAGCTTTCTAGGTGCTTATAGCTTAGTGTTGGGTTTTTAACTAGTGCCTATAAGCAAAATCTAAGGTGTGCCATGACATGATACGGGGTGGGAGAGAGGGGCAAGATAACACTAATGTGTTGTGGAACATGTGAGGAGTGTTGAATATATCATTTTTATCAATACACTAATATTTCTCCTAGGAGAATGATATGTACTCCTCATTTTTATTATATTCTCCAATAAGGATAAACATGGGTTGGGATTTGTGGGGGACTGCATGGTTTGTGAGGTTTCCTCCAATTCTCAAGCTTACACATGGAAGGTGATGCAACAAGGTAGGAGGCAGATTGGTATCACCAGTCAAAATCTTGTGAGGGAGGCAAAGTGAGACATAAGAGAATGAAGCTAGATTTGGGTGAAATACGTGGAGAGTGAGAAAGGTGTTATTGGAGAGTGGGAAATATAAAGAGTAGATTGTGTAGTCTTTTGGAGTTTTAGTTTTGTTTAGTAAAGTTAGTGATAAAAGAGAGGCATAGAGTCTCTTAGAGATTCTCAAAGAGATCGGTGAGTAACGTCTAGATGACATAATATGTGGGTTGAAAGATTAGGATATTTTTTTTTTTTTTGAGAAATTATCTTCATTTATAAAATATTCATGACAATTAATAAGTAGCCATATCTTGCTTTCTATGGGCTGGATTGTTATAAAATATTCGGGACAATTTAAGTAGCCGCATCTTGCTTTACGTAATGGATTTCCAAAATTACACTTATTTGGCCTTCATGATCTTTTTGTTGTCATGTCGGTGCTTACGTAATACACGCACCTACTACTCTCCTTATATGTTCACCAACCGTCCTTTGACTAACTCATTTCTCTCTCCTCCTTCCACCTCTCGACTCGAGATCCGGGAGGCCGACTTCTGGCGACCAAAGGAGAGCAACGGCGGAGAGGTTAGAACACATCCTCCTAACCCTTCTCCTCCTTCCTCCTCCATTTCTTCACTAGAATTGGGGCATGTAGTGTTTGATTTATGGTTGGCATTAGGATTTCCATCTAGATTAACACGGTGGCGGCATAGATGGAAAGGAACACAAGGGTATGGCTTTGAGGATAGATTTGATGTGTTTTGTGGTCAACACCACCAAATGGAGGCCATGGGATCCGTAATTCTCGAGAGAGTGCGGTTTGGCGATTTCGAAGGCAATCTTGCCCCGGATCTCGATCTAGACCACCATCACCAATGATTTAGATCAGCCGCCGCCCGACCACCCCGGACATGGCGCGTCGATGCCCATGCCCAGCCCAATGGACTCTGGCCGGTGGCGGCCACCCACATATCGACGGTTAGCTTTTCGACGCCGTCAAGCACAAATTTTCTGCTAGGGATAGCGCCACTAGGAAGCCTAGGCCGGGCTAGTTTGTGTGTGCGCCATTCTCTACCGTGTGCAGCACTTTGTCTATCTCCACGCCGAACTATGTTCATGGCGACGATCGGTGATGGAAAGCCGGTAAGACCCGGATGAGAATGTGGAAGATATGCTAGGAAACTTGAATCGACTATAGAGGTAGGGGATGTGCTGCCCGTCGTCATCGCGATGAAGAGGAGGAAGATGGATCAATTATAGAGTGGGCCATTGTTGGCAAAGTCCTCGCTGACGACGGTGCACATGAACACAATCCATCGGGCGATGAAGCCAACATGGGGCAACCCATTTGTCTTGAAGATTAGTTCAACTGGGGAGAGAGAAGACAATCTTTTTGTGGTGGAATTCAATTTCCAATATATGGATCGAGCCCTACCTTGATTACCAAGGATGATTGGGAGGCATGCATTAATTTTGCAGCACTATGATGAACATCTACAACCATTGGAGATTAGGTTTCACCGTATGGACATCCGGATCTGATTCTAAATTTACAAGATTAGGCTAGATAAACAAACACCAAGGTGAGCGATTAGAATCCCGATAGGAGTAGTGAAGGAGATGGATGTTGATAAAATTAGCAAAGCTAGTTGTGCCTTTCTTTAAGCCCAAGTTTCTATTGATGTGGTGAAGTCTCTACCTAGAGGTGTTCTACTAAAAACTTGGAAAGATCAAAACCCTAAGTGGTTTGATATGCAGTATGAGCAGTTGCCTTTCTTCTATTTGTCGTGCGGTGTCATTTGACACTCAAAGTTGGAGTGCAATCAGCGAGTGGTCCGCAATGATATGCGGAAACTACCATCCGACCTCAAGGAAAGAACACTGAAGGTGAGAAAGAAGATCTAGAGCTTCTCGGAGGTCAGGCGCAAACTCCTTTTGAAGCAACACATTGGTAGCCATAAACAGTCATGGGGAATAGTGTCTAGGTCCGATGGCTTTCATTCCTAAGACTCAAAGAGGAGTGAGGATCAATAGGATGATGATTAGGTGATGTCGCCCCTCAAAACAAAATTGCTAAATATGAGTGAAGGTAATGTTAGACCGGATACTGATGTGAGTCACAAACTGATCAAGGAACATGAAAGTGAGGGTTCGATGAAAGTGAGGAAGCAGAAGACAAAAGATGTTGAACCCTTTATAACACTAGACCTCAACCTACCTGCGATGGTACATGGGCCCTTAGTCCCTTAGGGTTGGTGAATCTGAGGGTGAGTTGGTTGGCTAAGCAAGGGGAGATGAGTTCTTCGATGTCAGATGAACTTACAAAGAAGCAGGGAAGGTTCTCTAATCGAATAGATGCAAGATTGGTGGCCTGCTATGAAAGGAGGCTCTCATTGAGAATAATGAAAATCATGAGCATGAACCTGTCGAGGCCTAGGACGATGAGGCGGTTCAATAAGTATGTAGCCTCATTTAGTTGCATTGTCGATGTGTGGTGTTTTACATCACGAGATAAGATTGTTTAGTAACAACGTTCATGGCGGAAGGATAGCTCTTGGACTTGCATATGTGGAATCGATGTTGGTAGCTTTGGGCATGGAGGTGGATTACCTCTCCTCTAGACACAAGAAACCTGTGTGAAGTTGCAAACCTATGACAAAATTCACATTGATGTGCTAGTTGTGGATCCAATTTCAGGCATTGAGCTATGGTGCTTTACCGGTTTCTATGGCGAGTCACGAAGAGTGAACCGATATCGAAGTTAGGACCAATTGCATTTCTTGAATTCTTAGAGCAATACCCCATGGCTATGCACTAGGGATTTTAATGAAATTTTAGATGCTTAGGATTAGTTTGGCAAATCTTGAGGTCCGAGAAGCAAATGAATGGCTTTTGGGATGTTGTGTATGCCTATGGCTTCATGAATCTCAATTTTTTTGGACTACCCTATATGTCGGGCGATCGACAACAAGGGGATCAAAACATAAAGGTATGGTTGGATCGTGTGCTTGTTGATCGTGCCTTCACTAACATGTTCATGGATATATATAAACCACCGAGTCTGAACATTGTTGTATGATTATTGAGTGATCTCCAAGCAGGACAAGAAGAAGAGGGAGTCGGAGGAAGAGCTTCAGATATGAAAACATGTGGCATATACATCCATGATATCTGTAGATAGTGTAGGGCTCGTGGGGTCTGCTATTGTCATCCAGAATATGGGTCAAATGCAAACAATGTTGGGGCGAATGGTAAGTTCGTTCCAAGAGTGGGATAATTCTGTGTTCAGATGAGTTAGATAGAATTTGGTGAGATTGCGACGTGATTTGGAGGATGTGAGGCGAGGAGCCTTATTCACTGGTGCCCTTCCTAGATAGAAAGAACACCAACTCATGTCTAGGATTGCACAACTTCTAGTAAGAGAGGAGACTATGGAGAAACAACGTTCTAACATTGTCTGGATCAAAGAGGGCGATCAGAACACTAAGCTTTTCCAAGCGAAGGCAAAAGAAAGAGCCAAGATCAACTAGAGAGTTGGGTTGAGGTCACTAGATGGTGATGGTCACTGAGTAGTCTGGGTTGGAGACCATGGTGTCGGGTGCATAGAAACACAGTGTCTACTCACCCCCTAAAAACACAAAGTGGCCCACGGCCAAGGAAACCACTTGGCCCAAATCAACCGCAAAAGGGTTGGGAAGCCCAGCCCAAGTAAGGTTGTTGGGGGGCCACCACGAGAAGCGCTTCAACACAAAGCCACTCCACGGTGTGCCTGAGGGACTTGCACGCATCCTTACCTGGGATCGGGCAAAAGGGAAGCCCCCTCGGGAGTCTTCTCCACTTCGCCCAACCCGCAACTATCGTGGCCAAAGCAAATTCCCTACGCCGACACACGGGCCCATCGGCCCGACCGCGCCGGCATCCTAGAATACGGAATGACTAACGTGCACCCGACGCCCATTATATTCCGAAGGACAGACATGGAATAGATGTGCACGCAATGAGAGAAAGGCAAGCAGAGTGGCCACGACACCATCTAACCCTATTCTCTCCTTGACTTCGGCCTCGATCGACGGGGTAAGAAGGTAACAGAGTAAAAGGTAAAGCCACCGTCCACCCAGGTGGTCGTCCTTCGACTCGACTGGGCGGTGGCGAGGTACCATAGTGGAACGTACCAGCTCGTTGTACCTAGGATTCCCGCCATGGTAACAAAGCCAGGTTTACCCATTCCTTCGCCGATAGCAAGGTAAAATGGGACGTGATGCGGTCTGGATCAATCTCCACTGTGCACCTCACCTGATCCATTCCTTCTTCCCCAATCATCGACTGATCGAACTCCTAGAGAAGCCAAGGGTGAACGCCCAACTCCTCCACATGCCCGGCCCATGAACGCTGCATCGCTAGGCACCTGGTCCCTCTCCAAGCTATAAAAGGAAAAGACTGGACCCCAGACAGGGGGGGCTTCTGGCCATCAGCAAGCTCCAACACATACACACGCTCACTACAATTAGAGCTCACACTTGACGCCCCAGGTAAAGCACATATATACGAGACACACACCCAAAACCACTCAAGCTCCCATTGCTCCACCAACAACAACTCCTCTTAGCTCCCCACAAGCACCATGACACACGTTCCACCACCAGCAAGCCATGGTGCAAAAGTCATCATCCAAGATGTTGCTTCTACCTCGGCAGATACAACCGAGGCCGGCACAAAGAGCGCAATCTTCGATGACGAGGTAGACGAGGATGACTACTATTCTTTATAAGTATCTCCCGTGTCTCCAGCGAGCTCTTCCACTACAGGAATCAAGTTCTTCGCCGAGTGTCTCAAACACTCGGCGAAGGCCTGAAAACACTTGGTGAAGCCTTCGTCGAGTGTGGAACACGGTGAAGACAACACGACGAAGGCAGTTCAGCGAAGACGTCTTCCCCGAAAGTGTCTTTTTGTCGGGCACTTTCGAGAAAAGGCTTCGTCGAGTGCCACGACGATACTCGGCGAAGAAAAGTGGACCTTGACGGCGGCAGGCCACGGTGACGGCACGTTCACCGAGTGTTCCCCGCCAGGGCACTCGGTGACACTAGCCCCCTTAGTTGAGTGTCGACCAGCTAGGCACTTTCGAAACCTAGCCCTTTGCCGAGTGTCGGCCGGTTGGACACTCGGCGAATCTAGCCCGTGTGTTATGGCAATTACACTGATGAAGGTGGTAACCAGGTGCCTCTGGAACCCACCTTTGCCGAGTTCAATGCCTATAACACTTTCGGCGAAGGATTTGTAAAACACTCAGCTAACGGGGTCGGGATGGGCTGACGACCGTCGGCGTTTTCGAGTGTTTTATCGTTAGCACTTTCGGCGAAGACCATAATTCGCCAAGTGTTTTACGTCGCCAAGTGTTGACCGCTCAGGCACTCGGCACACGTGTGCTTCGCCGAGTGCCCGACTGCTTAACACTTGGCGAAATTTTTACACTCTGACAAAGTGCCTGTTCCGATAGTGTTCAATTTTTGTTCACTATACTCCAATGTTTATAATAATTTTCCTTACTAGCAAACATACGTGTGCATTGCTATGGGAGAAAAAGATATTAAATATATTCAGGGAATATCAATAAGAATGGTACATATTATTTGAGTTTCACCATTTATAAATTTAGAAAGTAAATGTTATATTTTTCTGATGGCCATGACCTCTACAAATATAATTTATTGTTGGCAACTATGACAATAACTATTAGGCCTATATCGAACTTAAATACAATTTTGATGGTTTTTCTCCTACTGTAAGGCACAAAAATATTTAGATATAAATACACCATTTAATTTTTATTCTAGATATGTGCTAGCATAACTAAATATGGAGTTCTGTAACCTTTGAGGATTCATAAAAAGTTTATCAACAAGGAGTTAGTTATCGACATGTCGAAGATTGGACAACGCAGGTCTGTGCCGAAGAGTCATATGCTGAGTCTGTTATAGATGCTCTAAAACAATCTAGGGTGGACAGAGCAGGTCCTTGTTATACTGATGTGCTATATATATGCTGTATTCTTCTTCTTCTTCTTCTGTTTCTTTGGTTTTAGTGTTAAAGTTTCAGATTGGAGGTCACATTTGATATGTCTTAAGTTGAGCTATTTGGGATGTCTGTGTGTGTTGTGTGTGTTGCACACTGGTAAACTGTCACAAGTGCACCTTACATTCCCATTTTCTCTGTCATTATGCAGTTTGCAATGAACCAAGAAAACTCCAATCCCTTGTCAAAGGAGACTGAGGAAGCTGTCATAAGAAGCCTCCCAACACCGAAGTTTGTGGACACGTCAAAGGAAGAAGCCGTCATCCTCGATGCTGGTTCTACCTCCGCGGATACAGTGGAGATAGGAACACAGACCGCAATCTTCGGTGACGAGGTACACGAGGATGACTCTTTATAAGTATCTCTCATGTCTCTAGCGTGCTCTTCAATTTTTGTTCACTATACTCCAATGTTTATAATAATTTTTCTTACTAGCAAATATACCTGTGCGTAGTTACGGGAGAAAAATATTAAATATTTTTAGGGAATGTCAATAAGATTGGTACATATTATTTATGTTTCACCATTTTCAATTTAGAAAGTAAAAGTTGCATTTTTTTCTGATGGCCATGACATCTACAAATATAGTTTATTGTTGGCAACTATGACAATAACAATTAAACCTCTATCGAACTTAAATACAGTTTTGATGGTTTTTCTCCTACTGTAAAGCACATAAAATATTTAGATACAAATACACCATTTAATTTTTATTCTATATATATGCTGGTATAACTAATTAAATATCGAGTCCTGTGGCCTTTGAGGACACTTTTTTTTTTTCTCGATCGGGCCGTTCACCGTTTTTCATTAAGAGGAGGGAAAACCAAATCCAGATACAACAAACCCTGATGCCGAGAAGACATCACAAGAGAAAAACACCACCCAAAACATAAACTAAAAGCAAGAAAAGCGAGGCGGGGAACCCTCCACCTAACAATCCCGGAAGCTGCGCCTATACAAAAGATAACTAAACACCTAGGTAGCTAGTAGTGATCGGAGCCGTAGATGATACACCTCGGCAGCAAAGCATCTGCCGGAATACAACGACCTTGGTGGCAAAGCATCCACCCTAACCTTCTTGGCGGCCAAGCATCCGCCAGAAACACGACCCCGTAACCACCACGGCGGCAAAGCATCCGCCGGAAGCACGACCTGAAGACCTCGGTGGCAAAGCATCCACCGGAACCACCACGGCGGCAAAGCATCCGCCGGAAGCACGACTGAAGACCTCGGTGGCAAAGCATCCACCGGAACCACCACGGCGGCAAAGCATCCGCCGGAGACACGACTGGAACAGATAACTACGGCTACCACTAACACCAACAAGACAAACCAAGGTGAATAGAAGCATGAAGCGCGAAAAGGCGAATGCGACGGAAGGAGCAGCGGACGGGAGACCGGCGAGAAGGAGGCAAACAACGAGCATCAACGAAACCTTCAGGAAGGAACCGGCGTCCGACGGCGCCAACCGTTGTGTATAACATCCGGGATTTTCATCCCACCAAGCTTGCTCCAACCGGCCTCGGCGACGGCGGGGAGCGGTGTAGTGCGAGGAACGGCACACGCCACCCGGTAAACCACCCGCGGCGAGCTCGTGCGCTACCTTGCCGCCGCAAATCACACCACCACGGCGCGACGAGCGGGGACCAGGACACCGCCACCGACGACGCCACCACGACGACGCCGACGCCACCACAACACGCTCCACCGGCGAGAACGGAGGAAGGCGCGAGCACGACGGCGCCCGCCGCCACGCCAACCCGGCCACGCCAGGTGCGTTGTAGAGCACCAGGAGCCGGTCCCTCCCGCCCCGGCCACAGGTGTAGGAGGTCGGCCCGGGCGCCGCCGGCCCAGCTAATCCCGACCACGCAGCGGGGAGAGCGGCCACCGGGAACGACGCGTAGGCGCCACCATGGCCCGGCCGTGCGGACCCGCGGAACGGCGCAAATCGGGGGCCCACGCAGGCGGGGGTCGCCCTAGTAGGAGGGAGAGACGGCGGATCCAAAGACTGGGGCGGCCAGATCCGCCACCGGGAAGGCCGGACCCGCCTCGCCCGGTGGCCGGCGACCTCCCTCGCCGGAGTTGAAGACGGGGGTAGGGTTGGAGGTGGAGGCGGGGGACAGGGCAAGAGAGAGGGAGGGGAGCTGAGTGCGACGGTGACCTTTTTCGGGCCGCCGCGGGCCGCCGCGACGCCGGAGGGGCAGCGGCGGCGGCCGGAGTAGAGCTGGAGAGAGGGGGTGGTTGGGCGTCGGCGGCGGGCGCCCCCCGAGTCGCCCGTTGGGGCTATCGGGGGAGACAGGCTGGGAGGTCCTCAATACCCTCTTCGAAATGAAAGAAGCCTTTGAGGACACATAAAAGTTTATCAACAACGCAGGTCCTTATTATACTGATGTGCTATATATATATGCTGTATTCTTGCTCTCTTTTTTTTAGTGTTAATGTTTCAGATTGGCGGTAACATTTGATACGCCTGAGCTATTTGGAATGACTGTGTGTATTGTGTGTGTTGCACACTGGTAAGCTGTCACAAGTGCATGCATCTTACATTCCCATTTTCTCTGTCATTATGCAGTTTGCAATGAACAAAGAAAACTCCAATCCCTTGTCAAAGGAGCCTGAGGAAGGTGTCATAAGAAGCCTTCCCACACCGAAGTTCGTGGACACGTCGAAGGAAGAAGCCGTCGTCCTCGATGCTGCTTCTACCTCGACAGATACAGTGGAGACAGGCACACAGACCACAATGACGACCTGGGACGACGAGGATGATGAGGATGACGACTGGATTATGCCGATGGATTTGACTGCTCCTCCTCCCCAGGTTCTTGTGGCACCTGCCGCCAATCCTTGGGTAGAATTCCTCATGGCCGGAGCCCCACCCGGAGCGGCGGCACTCCTTCATGACGCCAGAACCAACATTTTCAACGTTGGCGGTGCCGCCCATATCAATGCTTATAACCAGTACTTTGCTGCCCAGACAAGAACCGAGGCATCAGCGGCGAGGGCGAGAGCTCCTGTCGTCAACTCAACTATCTTCGAAGGCAGCACGGAGGAAGAGGACGGCAATGATTGGTACAAGTCCATCGCCCGTGACGCTCAAAGGCTGGAGCAGATGGAGGAGCCAGAAATCCACGAGATGTCTTCCCCGGTGCGACTTCCCAAGGCACCACCAAAGGAGAAGGAGGACCACGGCGGCCAAAAGCGTCCCTCTGCCGGCGAAGACGAGAGCGAGCTGACCCTGGAAGACTACTGCAAGATATGGGGCCTCCACTCATCCCAGCTTGACCCAGACGAACCTGGCCCGTCGTCGACCAAGAGGCAGAGCAGGGTGCCCCCTCTCGCGGACGACGAGGTGGCCAAGTTCGACTGCGGCATCTGCCTGGAGACGCTCCCCGTCCTGGACCTCTTCCACGGCATGCCGTGCGGCCACAAGTTCTGCGCGCAGTGCATGACCACGTACATCGAGGGCAGGATCCGCGACGGCGGCGTGTCCATCCTGTGCCCGGACCCGGAGTGCAAGGACGCCACAGCCGTAGAGGGCGACAACAACGGCGGCGTCCTGAACCCGGAGCACTGCAAGAAGTCCATCGACTACGCCGCCTTCTGCAGCTGGGGTGAACGGCTCACCGAGAAGGCCATCCCGCCGGAGCAGCGCGTCTACTGCCCGAACCCCAGGTGCGGGCTCATGTTGGAGAGGACCTTGGGCGACAACAAGCAGGCGCCGTGCAAGGCGTCGTGCCCGGCGTGCAACCACCTGATGTGCACGGCGTGCGGCTTGGGCTGGGTCATCGATGGCCGTGATGATGACCACCACAACTGTGACGAGGGGAAAGCGGCAGCGCTCGTCAAGGAGCTTGCCGCCACGCACAGCTGGAAGCAGTGCCCCAGTTGCAAGATTATGGTCGAAAGGATCATGGGATGCAATACTATGCACTGCAGGTATATATTGTACACTTCTCGCGTTTTATTTCCTGTCTCAGTTTCTTGTGTTTAATACACTCAAGTTTTCTCTCCTCTACTACATCACGATCGAAGAGCTAGCTGCTAATTTCCTTCTAGATACTGTACATGTAGCGGTTTCTGAAGTTTTATCGTATAGGGTTTTCAATTTCGGCCGAAATTTTCCCGAATTTCGGAAATTTCGGGTTTTTCGATGGGTACCGAAAGAAATCCTCTTCCGGTCAGAAAATTTCGTTTGAATTCATCTTCCGTCCTCAAATAGCGCCAAGATGGCCTAAAATCGACTTCCCCGTCGGCCCACCATATATATAGCCTAGAAGACCCTAAAATCACACCCAAAATCCACATTCTATTCCCCTGTCTCCGACTCTTCTCTGTTGGCGGCGGCGGCGGCTCCTGCGGTGCACCGTGCTGCTGCGACCTGTGAGCCCCGTGTAGCCCCATAAAAATGTGGAATTATGTCAAGTTTTTTCATGTATTTGTGGTGTATGATCAATCATTGATAGTTTATAGCGAAATCATGTCAAATTTTTTTAAAGTTTTTTTGAATTTAATTTGAATTTGAACCGAAATTTTCGGAATTTCGGGAATTTCCCTTTTCTCAGTGGGTTCCGAAATATTTTTGTTTCCAAAATTGAAAACGTCTTCAACCCGTCACAGTCCATTTATTGGGATGAATTGTGGCCACCACATTTTGTCCGATACATATGAATTAGAGTGGACTATACTACAGTCAAACAAGGCCTATAATCTTACATAACATGGCCCAATGGTAATTCTAATCTTTAACGTCTTACATGGTGTTAATTTCTGATGCCATTGGCATGCAGGTGCGGATGTCTCTTCTGTTACTCTTGCGGGGGCCGGATGGACGCCGGGCGGGACGACGGAGGAGCCGAGCTGTGCCAGTGCCGGCGCCAGAACGTCGTCTTTCAATATGTCCACGTCCCCGCCCCCCAGGTCGCAGAGACAGCTCAGGAATTCATAAACCGCCTCAACAACCACTAGAGCTGCGCCAGCCTACATCGACTCGCCGGTGCACCACAAGTCTGATGGATTTGTGCCGGCTTCGTCGTTTTTGAACTTTAAAGTTGTTTCGTCCATGCCGGACTAGCAAGCCTGTGTGTCTGGTTCTTAATTTCAGCACCTTTTGCAATTCATTTGGTACTGTTATGTGTGTGTTTTTCTGCCTTGCCTCATCGTGAAGGCGACTTGGTTTATGTGTCAGGCGATGTGCCCACTGAGAACAGTGACAGTGGTACTTTGCTGGGTTTAAAGTTAAACAGTGGATCCTATCGAATATTTGTACCTTTTATACCTCCTTATATTAGATATCATATATTCCTTCTTCTTCTTTTGATAAACATATACTGGATTTCAAAAATTCAAAACAACGGTGCACTACAATTCTGTTTTTAACTCCCGCTATCCATTCCCAACACTTACCAAACAAAGGATTGGGACTAAAATTCAAGGACGTGTTTGGTTGCCCGGCTCCAACCCAACCAGGCCAGCCGGGGTCAAATTTGGACGTTTGATTGCCCTTGGTTGGGTCTGATAGCTAAACCACGGGCCGCCATACGCCCACTAGCCAGGCTCCTAGAAAAACGGACGTAGGTGCTGGCCGTTTTTGGGGGCTGGCTTGGCCGGGGCTCGTGAGGG
Source organism: Hyparrhenia diplandra (assembly GCA_015847255.1). Classification (NCBI taxonomy): domain Eukaryota; kingdom Viridiplantae; phylum Streptophyta; class Magnoliopsida; order Poales; family Poaceae; genus Hyparrhenia; species Hyparrhenia diplandra. Next base: position 50,222 of record JADLZK010004859.1, on the reverse strand, counting down.
AGGTGGGCTTCACCGCTGAGCAATCGTGCGGCAGCCTCGGGCGCCCAGGGATGAGCACGATGAGGCCACCGGTGGTCTGCAAACTACAAGCACAGCTTTGATTCGAGCTTACCGGTGGAGCAGGGGAGGGCGTCAATGGCTGCTGGTATCGTGTGTGTTGTGTCACCAACTATGGCTCGTGTGTGCTCGAGTGTGGTGCGTATGTGCTGTGTGCTGGCCGGCCATGGTTCATGTGTGTGCTCGTGTGCTGCTTGTGTGTGCGAGGCCATGGCGATGGCGTAGAGGTGGAGCAGAGCTGGAGTACTGGCACACCGCCTGTTCACACACCACTTGTTTAATCGAGAGGGAGGTGAACTTACCAGCATGAAGAAGAGGAACCAACCAAGCAAACAGGTCATTTGCTAGCCAGGCTAAGGAATTACACACAACCAAACACATATTGGTTGGCTCTTTAGAGTCAGGCTTGAGCTACCCAGGCTACATTTGCTGGCCAGGCTCCATTAGACCAACGAACCAAACACACCCCAAACTCCTACGCTAATACCCTCCTCAAACCCCAACCTCCAATACCCATGCCCTCCATATTAAAAAAAATCACATGCCCCTTCCAATCACTTGCCAAACAAGCCTTTCGTGTTCGAGAAATTATGAAATATGATCAATTATTCGCGTGCCGTCTAGAATTTGACCCGCAATTCGCATCCCTTATGAAATATGACCCATGTACTGCAAATTGTTATGAAATCTAGTCTTTTTTGACGGGAAACGCCAACGTCATGTGCTTGGAGTCGATACTGCCCCTGCCCAACTCTCTCCTCACTCCTTCCTTGCATTGACACGTGGGCCCCACTTATTAGCTTCGTCTCTGCATCAAGGCCTCACCATCGTACCCTAGCACTTCTCAAAGATGAAGAAAGAGGCACGCCGCTTCTCTTGGGATGGTCGCCGAGCCGTAGCGGGGGAACCTCTACATCTAGGGAGGAGGCCGCGTCTAGGTACTCTGCCGTGTCGGGGTACTCGCATTCGAGGAGGTGTCCGCGCCGCCGTGCTCCGCATCTAGGGGAGGATACCACGTCGGGTTTGTTCTCTTGTGTCGGGTTTGTTCCTAACGCTCAGGGACCTCCTTATGTGGGGAGGAGATCGTGTCGGGGTTGCTCCGCCGTCTTTGTCGCGCTGGAATCCCCCACACAAGGGTGGAGCACCGCCCATGGCCAACGCCGAGTACTACAACTCTAGGGACGAGCGCCCGGCGGGAAGGAGCAAAAGAAGAGACAAATCGTGTGCTGACAAGAGAGAACTGTGCTCCTCGGGGATATGAGGTAGGACACAAAAGTCGACAAGCTGGGACCTACGTGTCAATGGGAGGAAGGAGTGAGGAGAGAGCTGGGCGGAGGCAGTACCGACGCCGAGCACATGGCGTTGGTGTTCCCCATAAAAAAAGACTAGATTTCATGATAGTTTGCAGCACATGGGTCATATTTTATAAAGGACTAACAAAATATGCCCGTGCGTTGCACCGGACGTATGTGTAACTTATTGTTCTGTATTCATGCTAAAAGCATATCGTGCATCGTCGCAACACACATGAGCTTGACACATGATACTCCATGTGTCCATGTGTGGCAGTGTTAAAATTTATCATATGCAACAAAGTTATAGATTAAACATATAGAACTTGCATTGTGCATTGCCAACTCACGTGGTGTTTGGCTGGTAGCCGCCATGGGAACTGGCCATGACCGTTCTAGCCAACAGATGTGAGTAGCTCCTCCAGGTCCATGCCCTTCAGCGCCGCCTTGCCGGGATACACAAGTGTCTTATTGAGGCCCTGCATCTGCTTCTTGTCGAGCCTGCCATCCTTCTTACTTAGCTGGCCTTTGATGTAGTAGAGGTGGCTGAGGTGCATGTGCTTCACCCTCTTGTCCGCTGGCAGCTTGCAGTACCTGTTGACGACGACACCCCGTTGCGACTCCCATACGATGGGCGCGCCACAACCGTCGGGGCCGACGAAAACGATGAGCGCTGACGTCGAGTCATAGAGCTCCGCGAGCTACTACGCTTGTTCAAAAGCCAGCGCGGTCCGGTGCGTTGCCGATGAGGCTGATCTGGATCTTGCTGCGCGGCATGGACGACGTGATGCGGCGGTGGCGTGGTCGTGCTATGTAGGTACGCGGGCTCCGGCTGTGCGGCCAGCAACTTGCTAGGTGGCTAGGACACGGTGGTACTGCGGGAGCTGTGCGGTATTGTGCTTGTCACAGAGACTCCTCTTCTCTCTCTTTTTTTTATGGATGGAAGACTCATCGTCCCTTTGTTGGATTGGAAGATCGGCGGCGGCGCGTGAGTGTTGCTGATAAGGTCAGGTGCGTTGCTGATGAGGCTCATCTGGATCTTGCTGCGCGGCATGGACGACGTAATGCGGCGGTGGCATGGTACTACGTATGTACGCGGGCTCCGGCTGTGCGGCCAGTGAATTGCTATGTGGCTAGGACACAGTGGCACTGCGGGAGCTGTGCGGTATTGTGCTTGTCACAGAGACTCCTCTTCTCTCTTTTTTTAATGGATGGAAGACTCCTCGTCCCTTTGTTGGATTGGAAGATCGGCGACCGCACGTGAGTGTTTTTTTTTTAGGCCAAGAAAAGAGCATTACATGGCAATCCCTGGGCGGAGCCCTTCAGGTGACCCCGCCCTGAAGAAAAGAGCATTACAGGGCAATTCGTTGTCCACGACCAGCAGCGGTGCAGACTCGCTGCACTCCGTCCAATGATGGGCCTGCTCGTGTGCCCCTCATCAATGGTGACAATAGCTGTTCGTGCACAACAGGAGAGTGCACGATGGGAGACAACAAGCAAGGGGAAACAAAAGGAAAAGAACTGAAGACGAAAACATGAAAAAAAAAATAGACAAGACACGGACACGGACACATGATTAGGTTGAGCGGGTATTGTATATGTATATTGACAGTCCTTGACAAACAAGAATCAGGCGGACAGGGGACACAAGCGGAAGAAAATGGTGGAAGGAAAATGATGAAAGTTAAAAAAGGTGAAAAAAAAAAAAATTGGCGAAATTTTTTTAGTTTTATTAATAGTTATAGATATAGATGCAATGCGGGTCAAACTTTTAGCCATTGAGGTGTTTGGTCTCGACTACTCTCGCCATTGAGTAATTAGTCGATCACCGTTCTTCTATGGAAAGTGGGCGTCTCCCGTGGGAAGGCGGACGGGTGGCCATTAATTTACGAGGTGTCACGCGTGGTCTCTGTCTTTATAAGACTTGTATGCGAGCACTCCCATCCCGTAAAAGAGACAGAAGGAAAAAAAAAAAAAAACTCGCATAGAAACAACTGTCGACGACTTCCACGAAGGAGTCCACTACCTCTTGGGTGGTCTACCTTTCCTCATCCCCACGCACTCCCATCCCATGGCGAACGCAGCGGACTCGTACCTGCAGGAGCTCATCCGCGGCTCCGTGCCTGGCCCGTCGTCATCGCGCGCGCGCGCGGCGCCGCTGACCGATGACGAGATCGGCTGGTTCTGCTGCGCCATCTGCACGGAGAGGCGGCTGGTGCTGGATCGGTTCCGCTTCCGCGCCGGCGCCTCCGGCGGCCTAGACGCGCGCTGCGCGCACGACTTCTGCATCGGGTGCGTCGTCCGCTACATCGAGGGCCGCGTCGCGGAAGGCGCGGTGCCCGTGCCCCCCGCCCGGCGCCCGAGTGCCGCGACGGCGGCGTCATGCACCCCGAGTCGTGCAAGAAGCTGGTCGACATCGACGTCTTCGACGCGTGGTGCGTCGCGCTCTGCGAGCGCGCCGTGGGGCCCGCCCGCGCGCGGTGCCCCTACAGGGACTGCGGCGAGATGGTGGTGCTGGACGCCGCCGACGCCGTGGCGTCCGAGGTGGAGTGCCCCACGTGCTCCCGCGCGTTCTGCCTGCAGTGCGAGGAGCCGTGGGACGATCGCCACGGAGGCGGCGGCGGCGACGGCCGAGGAGGGTGCGTGCTGACCACGCTCGCCTACAGGAAGAACTGGCAGCGCTGCCCGAGCTGCCGCGCCATGATCGACAAGATCGACGGGTGCAGGCGCATTGTGTGCAGGTAATATTCTCCTCACAGTCTTTCTTGGGATCATCAAAATGCGAGTCAAATTTTTACTGCAGTTCTGTAAGTACCCAATTCAATCTACGAAATCGGTAATAGGATGAATTCAATTACGAACTGTTTTGTCTGACCTTGAGATGTTGGCTCCCAGAAACTAATCAGCGTTTACCTTTGTGGAAATCGATCGCGATAGCTGCATCTGTACGATAGAACTAGCTAACACTGTTGTTGAGATGTGCAGGTGTGGCACTAGATTCTGCTACTTGTGCGGCTCCCCGGTGTCGAAGAAAGGTTGCAAGTGCTCTTTGCGCCATGAGGACACTGCTCTTACTCTGCAGAATGCAGGATTTGAATGCAAGTCAGGCGTGTCGATCGGCAAATGTTGAATCGGCGAAGTTAGTTATTATCCACTGCACACGATGATTCTTCTTGGCAGGGAGAGCAAGACTGAGATTTGCAGAGATAGATGTCTGAAACAGGTTTCAGAACTATAATAATACTACTGAGCTCGTTTGTGACATGTTGTGTGAATTGTATTTGCTCTTCAGTGACAATCCCACCCACACAATTTTTCCTTTGAATGCAATTGATATGCATGCGTATGTCAAATGTCTGCATTTTTATGTTAAAAAATATCTGCGTTTTTCATTTGAATGCTATTGATATGCAAGCACCAGCGTCACCATGGCGTGTGTTAGATATAATATGGGCTCGGCCCTTTTATATTTAATATTCTAATAAAATTCTATGGTCCAAATAATGCACAATAAATGGTTAATAATATGCGGGAAGTTGAAAGGATTTTAATTGTTGAGAGGCAGAGCAGTCCGGCGGTAGCCATTAAGAATTCATGAGATGCGAGAGTTACAATTGTTTCTCTTGTTATTGATGACTTAGTGTTTTCCATTACCGCCACTGCATGAATTCATGAGGAGTTACTTTGTCTCTTCATTTGGAGTTAAAATGGCTGTTGGCTTTTTGACTTGTAACGATGGCTTTGAGGCTTGTGTAAATGCTAGGCAACGGTGGTCCTTTGGCTTGCCCACCGTAGGCCTTTTGGCTTGCCTTGCCAATATATAAAAGGGTACAGCCAACCTTCGTTTGAGATCAATCCAAAAACTACAATCCCAAATACAAAAGATCGAACAACCACATTCCTGCAGCACTTGAGTTCTTTCCGTTCCGTCTCCTTCGCGCACACGAGATGGAAGAGTAGGCCTCGAAACGTCACCGTTCATCGAGTTCACCTGCTCGGATGGAGATCGGCGATCACGTTTTTGGGGAGTGTCACGACGCGGCCGACTACTTTCGCTTCTTACTCTTCTTCCTGGAGTTCTTGGCGTTACCGGACGTTCGTGACGGCGTGGTCTTCAGGGCATCACTTCTGCACTACATTGATCGGTTCGATTACTACAACTAAGCACCATGGCGTTTTCAGGTGCTTCCGGCTCTGCCGCAGGGTATGACTTTGCTAAGCGTCTCGCTGATTTTATTATTAAAATCACATTTTTCTTTGTTAGTGCTCATAGTATGATCGACTTGTTTTATTGGAGCAATACTTGTCATATCTTGCTGATTAGCACTATAATAATATTCATGATGATGTTGGTTATGTTTAATCAAGACAAGCACATATATGATATCATGATCTTCCTGCTTATGTCATTTTTATGGATTAATTTAAACATGAATTTGCCTAAATTTCTAACAATCCAAAAACGTGAATATTTTAGGCAATTTTCATCTGTTGGCTTTGCGGGTTTGTTAAAACCAATTGCAGCAGATGAAGGGAGCAAAAGTGATCTAGAGCAAAGTGATCTAGAGCAAAGTGATCTAGAGGTCCTGCTATTCCAATTGGCCTAGCCTGACAATGCTTGCTCTGGTATTAGCAAACTCTTGGAGATACTCATAAGCTTGTTTTGGTCATCGATCATGCCAGACCAAGTTCTCAGGGCTCATAGCGCAATGGCAAAGGCCATTGGTTAGGGGCTCCCCACCCGGGGTTCAAATCACGGGTGCGACATTATCCCGGATTTATTTCGGGATTTCCGGCTCGTCCCGTCGGCAAATGAGATGGTGACCGTGAACTTCAAGATTGGGCAGCTCGGTCCTTCGAATGTGCTCATAGGGGTAGGGTTTACGTGCGTGTGTTTATAAGCCAGTGAGTGTGCCAAGTGTTGAGCGTCTGCGTTGTACTGTGTAATTAAAAAAAAAAAAGCCTAGTTTTGACTCGCGCAGCAAGATTGAGAGTTGTTTGCTCGTCGACAGCACGGCCACAGGCATATGAAAGCTAAAAAAGAGGGCAACAAGATCCGATATCTATTGGACACGCTACGCAGGCAGAGCTTTGACTAATCGCGCATGCGGTAGTTCGATTGTGGCAAAACTTTCAGACTACCAGATTTTTACGTAGTTCCTGAAGATGCCACAATCTGTGGTTTCCATTTCTCCGTGCGGATGGCGATGGCAACGACGTCGTACCGAGCCATGGAGCGAACCTGCTACTTTCATGTTTAGAAAAACTCTGTTTGGATTGGATGCCGCTAGACGTGGACAAGACAACCTCCTAGACGAGACGATGGGCCATGCGCCCATGCCTGATGCGGCGATGCCTCGCCGACGAGGAAGACGAAGGCGCAAGGCGCCAGAGTCCAGCCAGAGTCCGCCAAAGTGGCGATTAGGCCCGCGGGCTCACGGTTGATGGTGTGGCCGGGATTCATCAGGCAGGCCCTGACGAAGAAGTTGACGGGCGCGTGTATGGGCCGAGACAAGGCCATGTTAATTGAGCCCACGTTTAGTTACGGCCCGTGCCGTCCGGTTCAGTACTTGTCGACACTGGCATCGCCTGACGACGAACCAGCCGGTGGGTGAAACGGCAAACCGACTCCTCTATGCGCTGTCGTCGTCTCGCAACAAAAACAAGTAGATCACGTACTGTACGTATGTTCTTGTGAGGCCGCAACTGTACTACCTCTATCTGATCTGAGGCGCTGACGAGCGCTAATTCATCCGTCGTCGGCAGACCCCTCCAGGAAATCGCAACAAACTTGCCGCCCCAATCAAGCACGTCAGCTGATCGATACAGCAGTTAGCATACGTGTGTCAGAGCGTGGACACAGGATTTCTACTCTACGTACGCACACTGTTTGGAAAGTTGGTCTTTGACTACACGTACGTAGATGTGGGAGGAGCCCGAAAATGAAGCTGCAGGCGGGTGGATGCAGTGTACTTAAGGATTGGGTTAGTTGACGAGAGAAGATTAAGAAACCTAGCTCTCCGTCCAATGGCGGCATGCCAGTTCCATGGATGTTTATCTCTTAGTTTATATAAGTACTATACGTAGGGAGAGTATAGTCTGTAGCTAGCTACAGAATACTATATTCTGTAGCCAGGCCGGTGGAGCGCACCAGCAATGCCCAACCGCACCACCTGATCGTCTTTCATTTACTGCAATGCATGCAGCCATGCAGGACCGTTCACGTATTAATTAATGACAGTCCCTTCATCAGCAGTACCGGTAATTAGGCTAATTTGGTCACGGTTGATTTTTGAATTTGAAATCCAGCGCCTTGCATGCAAGGACCACGTGAGTTACTATAATTAGCACACAAATAATCTTGTTACGAGAATTAGCACATCTTCTGGTTACGATAATAGCGTGAGCTGTAACTATTTACGAGAATTGTAGACTGTGAATATTTACGAGAACTAAGATGAATTTCTAGCAGTTACGAGAATTTTAGTGGTTTTAGATTATAATTATGGTAAAGTTACTATAACTTTTTATCATGATATTTTTCTGGTAGCTCCATACGATAATCAGGAGGGCAAGTTACTGTTTTTTTTTTCTGTCACGATGGTATGATGAATGATTTACTATAATGTCATGAACAATTCGAATACTGCCATATTTACTATAAATAGTCACATAATAATAATAATATATAATTACGGTAAACTTAGAATCTAGACATTCTCAAGACATCAGGAGCAACTTTACAAGAAACACTGATCCATGTGAAGTCGGAAGAAATTGTTTATACATATCTATGATATAAAAGAAAAATTGCGAGCACGGATTTTTGCTCGGTAATTTCCCCACAAGGCATAATCATCACTGCAAATCATCATCTTATCTGAAATAGTAAAAATATATTAGTAAGTAACATGATCATTCAAAAAACAACAGTTTCTGGTATATCGTATAGAATCAGGATGATGTATGACGAAAGTGTGCCACGTATATCGATGGCATGTGTATATATATAGGAGGCGGAATGAAGAACACGTACGCGTGAGCAGTGACGCAAGGAGAGGTGAGGCTGCATCACGAACATTCGCATGGCTTCGATGGGAGCCTCTCTAATCGGCGGATGACCAATAAGAAAAATACAGTTTAATTAATACAATACTGAAGGATACTGCCATTGACGTGGTGCACGATTGGTAAGGTGCTGCTAATCTAATGGCGGACATGGAACTCCCAAATCCTCATGGCTAATCAGACAAATAGAGAAAAAGGATTTAAAACTAATCTACAAAGAAGGACTAGTTCAAACCAAAAATCTAATCGGCTCAAAACTTACCGAGAGATATGAGCAGCAGCGGCCGCTGCTGGTTACGCCCCTGTGACTGCCATACGAGCGAGGTGGGTCGGGTCGGCACCTGGGAGCCCCGTGCTCGTGGGTCGAGCCACGCCGATGACGCACCTCATCCGCGTGGTGGAGGAGCAATCGTGGCCTGCTACACAGCATGGGGAGAAGCAGCCGCCGCCGACATGCGAGCGAGCAGGCCGCGTCTCGCCGCTGGGGATCCCCGTGCACGTGGATAGAGCCACGCCGATGCCGGACCGCATCCACGCGCGAGATGAGGGTACGCGGAGGAGGAGCTGCTGCGGCCGCCGGTTGCGCCGCCGTGGGAGAGAAGCGGCCATGTCCGTCGGTGCGGGAGGACGTGAGGAGACGATCCATTCTATACATGCGAGTCATCTGACCGGGCATCTCTCAATTGAGTCTGAGCGCACATAATTTAGGGGAAGGAGACGGAAATCATGCAAATTGAATCACTGCATGCATGCAGTATATTAATTTCAGTAATGGAGGGACTGCATGCAACCGAGTCAAGGCACCGCATGGCGTGAGGACCTGGTTCGCTGGTGCGCTAGAGTCACGAGTTTTGATCCAGCTACAGAATATCTGATTTTGTAGCTAGCTACAATGTAATAGTTCTACTATATGTATTATGTATATATAATATAATAATATATGCTCATGGAAGGTACCCTAACGAATCTTTTACCGGCCTGATCCATCACTTGTTCCAAAAAGAGAAGGAAAATCTGCAAACTTTGGAAAATTTGCTTCCGGCGATTTACTTGCTCACAGCTGCAAGATGCATTGCATGGCACCCGATGCTGGCCGCGGAGAGCGAAGGGGGTCCATGTCTCCATCATCGTTCGTGCAAGGAAATACTAGCTTGTTTTGTTTGTATCCTGGCAAAAAAGGCCTTCCGTACCCCATTGGCATTGGTGATATGATATCTGAGGGGGAGAGGTGAGCCTGAGTTCATTGAACCTGAGGGGCAGCGCAGTGGGATCCATCGTCGTCCGTGGCAATCAAGTGACGAAGAATGGATCGTCGTGCGGTCCTTTTCTGCGCGCGCCAAGTGCTCGATGGCCACATTCTTGCGCGCGACGGCCACACGAACCCTGTACGGCCGCGACGTTTTTGTCTCTCGATCTCACTCTCACCCGCCTACATCATAATCCATCCATCAAGCGGTACTTCGATGTGGAAATGGTCTAGTCCATGTATGATGAAGATGACGATCGATCAAAATATCCAACCCCCAATGGCAAATGGAGATTGTTTGGATATGAAGAGTGATTGACTAGCTGTACTCTGGATCCGTCCCTGATTGGAATGATTGATTGTATTCCATACCGTGTATGGGGTACACTAAAAGGCAGCTAGGGTGACACGTAAACCAACCACACAGCAAGAGCACAAGTAATGGACAACATTTCTATATTTATATCATGCTAACACAATAAAATATCTTATGGTAGCCTGGTTTTCTATAACAAGGTTCCACTTCTAAATTTTTAAGGCTAGATACAGTTTTTTTTTTTTTTTTTTTTTTTCACGTCTAATGATGTGTTTTATATTAAGAAGAAAGAGAGTTTTTTTTTTTTTTTTGGAACAACAAACGGCAAGGCAACACCCTGGTTACCCGAGCCAACCAAATACTGGATCTTCAAGCGGGTATTACATGATAAACAAATTTGCAACAGAAACCAACGCGAGGCCAAGAAAATCACAACACAGCAAACAGCTCTTCAGGTGCCTGTAAGGCTAGATACATAAAATTCAGAGGATGCAGTTTGCACTATGACGAGATTGGATCAACTTAACACAGGTACAAAATTTTCGTGTTGCCCTGTAAAATGTTCACATTTTTCTAGTTCAAACAAAGAACGTTGCGTCCTGCTCCTGCCTTCTAATTCATGTCAAAACATATGTCCCATAAGAAAGAAATACCTCCCGACTTACATGGTATACTAGCATCGGTTCAAATAGTTGGGGGATTAGAGGCATATTGTACATGGTTTCTTATTAGCTCGAGTTAAAATTAGACGAGTAGAAAGATTGAGCAAGAGGTGTTAAACTCCTCCATTATTGCCCTCGATGGTCGCCGAGAGGTTTGCAGCCGGACTTTCCAAAAACCCACTTGGGATGGTGGCCGGAGAAAGGGCGAACTTCCTTAAACCGCAATGCAACTAAAATGAGCAGCATCTGTCACTGACGCCAAGCCAATAATTCCTTGACGACCAAGGCTGACAGCACAAGCAACAGCCAGAGGCCCAAGTTGGCCAATTTGCTCCTTAGTTTTCCATTCAAATATTGACAATAAAAATCAGTAACTCACCCTGGAATCTAAATTCTTTCAGTCGCATTAATACTGACGCTTGCCCAAAAGAACATCACTACGCACGCAAACAGAAACTAATATTCAAGTCAAGACTTTGTTTTTCGGTATAAAAAGTTTGCAAGAATTTGGCTTTTTTTTATGACTGTACTATACCTCAGTGCCAACCTTGCAAAAGCAAAACCAGGTACCAAATCCAGTGTGCGATTCACCACCTTCCTTAACTTGGGGTCACGGTCCAAGATAAAACAATCTGTTCAGTGTCCGTCTGAAGCATAAAAATGTCTTTGAGCATAAAACTATAGCACAGAACCAGCCCAGGTTCAGCTAATGGCTTGTCCACTGGCCCTTAAACAAGCCCAACAGAATCTAACGCAAGCTTAAATATATTAATTTATTCCCGTCAAACAGCTGAGCGAGACAAACAAGCCTGCACATCAGCAATCAGCAAGATTGATTAGGTCATCCAGATCTTTCTCGATTTTTGGTGCCACAGATCGTCGGACTTGGCCGGCACCTACCATTTCCCGAAAAGAAATGTTGCGTAGAAAGCGAAACCGAGCGCTTCCAGACAAAAGAATTGCAATATATAAGCACACAATATATATAAATACATACATAACATGCAGTACGCACACTACAGTCCAGCAGGCATAGGCAAGGTAAATTATTGAATATAGGTCTCATGCTCGCTTCCAATCATAGACGCACCATGCAGCAACATACTATGGACGTTGTCATAGCTAGAGTTCAACTGGCAAAAGCACCATATCTACCATATATAACTACCGCGAGAAAATGTAGCGGATACGACTGCGTCTCCAGCATCACCGCAGGTAAGGAGACCTGCCATGAAAACAAAACGAAGATGAGACGCTCCATTCACGGCAGAAGTAATCTTGTACAGGAGATGTGTGTAGGGAAAACAAAATAGCTAGTATGGATGCCTTACATTTTTCGGTGTTAACATGCCACACTGATAATAACCATAGCTTCTCAATAAGCACGAGCTGCCATAAGCAACTCATCAAGGCTCCAGATATCCCCATTGCTTGCCTCGTCCTGTGGAATATAAGTTTGCAGAAGGCTGTCCATTGATCCGTCTGATGAGCTGTTCTCAACATAAGGCAATGCCTGATAGCTCATCTCAGGATCAAAACCAGGCATGACTTGTGCGAGACTGGGCACACCATTTCCCTGATCCATGCCTACACCATAGTTGTTCCTCATTCTCTTTGACACTCCACCTTGCATGAAAGATGCTGGTATAACATTATTGGGAGCGAAGAATGAGGTGTAGTCTGAGGTCATGGTGTCATCGTCCCACCCAAAGTCAGAAGAGCCATAGGAGTTGCTGCTCTGGTCAGAGAGAATGTTAGTCGCAGATCTCTTGCTGGGCACCAGAGGCTTCACTGCAGGGAGGAAACTGGCACCCTCAGCTGGCTTCACAGGAGCTTTATTGTCATTGAACGCAAAAATTGAGAACAAATCATTGCTGTCGTTGTTCAGGTTATTGAAAACCTCATCAGCACAGGCCTTTGGGGGTGGAGCTAGCTTTGCTGCATTCGCAGCAGTTGGCTTTGCGGTTGACTTCTGAGCCCCTGGCACTTCATCAGGAAAATTGACTTTCGCCTTTTTTCCACGGATCTTGCGAGCTTCAGCATCATATGCCCTAGCTGCCTCCTCAGCAGTGTTGTAAGTACCAAGCCAAACACGAACGCCCTTGCTAGGGTCTCTGATTTCAGCTGCCCATTTGCCCCAAGGGCGCTGGCGGATTCCCCTGTACTGATTCTTCCGGTTGCGCTTTACTGATGCAGCAGTAGGCCTATCTCCTTGAACATCCTTTGGAGTCATCACACCATCTACAATATAAAAGGCTGTCTATTAGTCCATCTCAACAAAACATATGGAATAGACATGCAAAGAAGTGAATATATACTTGTATGAGCAGATAATAACACATTCAGAAGAACTACAATAGCTAGTTAGCCACAGATAGTAAAAGTAAAATCAATATTGGTATAAGGACAAATCATTATCGAAAGGCATGGTAATCTAGCATGCAATATTGTCAATGAATTATCCCAACATCTAAAAAAGGATCCCCCACTCCAATAGATGGTTGATTTATATGTTAGTCATGGTTTCCCGTTTTATATTCCGGATTCACAAACTTACATCTTCAGATAACAAGCAGGTGACCAGGAGATGGACACCATCAACAACAAAGAGGTTGAAGCATAAATAATGTCCTTTTCTCAGATAAATGAAGAGTAGGAGCAATCTCTGGTATACAAATTGGCCATGAGCATATGCTACTAATAAAACAGCTTGTTGCACTACAAGAACATATAGTAATTTTCTAGATCTATTGCAATCAGTGACCTTTCAAGATCCGAGACCTTCAATTAACACAGATTAGAATACCTTTTTACCTAATTAATTTCAGAATCACGAACATGTAAACCAGAAGCACTTAAATTATTGTTTTGACCCCCACCCCAAAAAAAAAAAAAAGAAGGAAAACAGCATAACCTGGATTTAAACAATAAAATTGACAGATAAAGAAGTTCAGACCTGAAGCTAACCATTTGTAAGGAGATAACAGTTAACAAGGGAAAGAAATCCAGAAATTATCCTGAAATTAACTAGACATCGCGAACATCAGTCTGAGTAAGATGCCCAATCTCAATAGAACTAAACTCAGCATACCCTAACAAGACATGTACTTTTTTTCATAATTGTTCAATAGATCGCGTATTTTTACCGTAAAATCATAAAAATAATCAACAAATATGCTTTGCTTGAATCTGGAGTTAGCACAATTGTATAGACATAACAAAACGCAAAGCACATGGACTACCTTAAGAACTAATAGTAACAACCTGGAGCTAGCGGATTGCATACTAAAATACCAAGGCAGCCATCAGTTCGCACTGAAAGTCTGAACAACCACGCCCACTCCATGGCTAAGGCTAACCAAAAGAATGGAAGACAAAATTTTCGCCCCCTGTTTAGCTCCATGGAACCTCGATTATCTCGTGATGAACAACCAAAAGGGGATTCGTGAAACCGCGGTGCAAAAGAGGCATCTTTCTTTCGCCCCTCTGCAGGGGGATTCGCGAAGCAGTGTGCGTGTCATGTATAACGACAAAAAAAGGTAGCCACTTTAATGCGGTGCTCAGTGCTCACCGACTGCAGGGCGCGGCGGCGTCTTGGCCGCGGCGGCGAAGGCAAACCTCGCCGGCTGCGGCGGCGGAGGGACCTCCTGGACCTCGTCGTCGTCGTCACCGCCTTCGTCCACGTCATCCTCGCTGAGGCCGCGCTCGAACTCGCGGAAGTCGGCCTCGAAGTCGTCGTCCTCCTCCTCCTCGTCCTGGTCGTGGGAGTGGAACGATCCCTTCTTGCCGGGCCCCGCCCTCGGCCACAGCAGGTCCGCAGTCACACGCCGCTGCTGCTTCTTCTTGGCCGCCGCCGCCGCCGCCGCCACCCCGGACGGCGGGATGAAACCCGAGAAGGATGGCGCCGCCGCACATCGCCGCAGCAGCGGGGTGGTGGTGGTGGATGGGTTATTGGTGTGGGGGAACGGGGGATTGGACGACACGAGCGGCACAGTGCGGCAGGATCTTTGTGGTTGCGGCTCGACTTTGCTTTGGCTGGCCCCTCTGGCTCTCGGTGAGCGAGGAGTTGGAGGCGGAGCTGAGGAGATGGTAGCTGGCCAGTGGCCAGGCTACTTATAATCGGAGAAGCGACGCTGACGCACTACAGGACAGCGACACCAAAGGAAAGGTGATGGCTGCGGTGGAGCCCACGCCACTCGCCCTCTCCTTCGGCGCATTCTTCGTCTTTCTTTTTTACCCACCCTGGTACAGTAAGTGGTAAATAATTTTGATTGTACCTCCAACGATGCTTCCTTCCTCCTCTTTTTTTAACGAAGAAAATGGTCATTATATAGTTGTTTATTATTCATTATAAGAGAGGAAAAGGCGAACGAACCCCATAAAACACGTGACACTTCTGATCAAGCGTGATTACCATGGTGATACATTATTAGATGAAAATAACTGAAGTGCCTCTTTCTAAAGGTTATTTAAATAGTTCCAAAATATTCTTATAATAGAATATCAAAAGTACTAAGTACTGTTTTCATTAGAAAAAAAAACCAAGTATTTGGAAACAAGAGGTTGGCTTCCATGTTACGCTTGTTTTAATATATATATATATTCTAACCAAAGCATTGTACGCGTCCTATTATTAAAAAAAAATAAAAATCATTGTACTAATTTTCGGTGGGAAGTGGTGACTTTCTTAGGAAAGTAATTTTTTGACAAAAGTGATCGTCAGATATATAAACATTTATTTATGTATATAAAAAAGTGATTGTGTCAAGAATGAAGGAGAGAAAACTATTCCACCTAATTAGAGTATAATTACTCTTCGATAAAAATTTGGTCGACATGATTTCTCATAAATTTCATTTGGAATTAATCTGTTCTAGAAGCTCGGTCAAACGTGCATGTCCTTATTACCTTACTGGCTAGCATTAGAGCAGCTCAATACTATCATCATAGCAAGCAGTCGTCGCGCGTAATAAGGAATACAAGATGTTATGTTACTCGTGACAGTAAAACGGTTGGTAAAAGTTAGCTTTGCTTAGACATGTGACGAGGCTCTAGCTAGTGCCTGCCGTGTTGCACGCCTAACCCGACTACTCTCGTCCTTGCTTTGCTTGCGCTTGGCTGGCCAGGCAAGGCACTCATGCATGAATGACAATCTTGCTCTTCTCATGCAGCGTCCTGTTTTGGGACGGGATTTCTTTCCTTTCCTGGCAGGCAGAGACGTTCGTGAGCACAAAGAGGAAACGAAACCATCCCGGTCCCGGCGGGCGAGATCGATGGCGCGGCGACTGACAACAACGCGCAAGCAGAAACCAGGTGGTATATCCAACCAATACTATGGGCCTCCCTCCGCTCCAAGCAAGGCAGTTTTGGGGTTTTGGAGCGGCTGGCTGGCTGGCTGGTTGGCTGGCGGTGGACGTGTTGCGTTGGTGCTGGTGCCGAAGGCGAACCGAGGAAACTGCCGGTGCCGGCCGCTGGAGCCGAGGCCGAGCGGCGAGCGAGATCGTCGGGTGATCAGCCTGGAGCAAACGATCTTGACGTGACAGCCTAGTTCCTGTTCGTGATGGACTCTTGAGTACGTAGCACAGCAGGTACTAGTATCTAATTAACCTTCTCGTAATCCATACGTGCACGTTGCGTCGTCGTCCATCCCGTTCATTAATTGTACACCGCGCGGCGCCATTAGGCGATCATCTAGGATCTAGCAAGGCGAAATACAAAAACCTCCGATCCAAGAAAGATTTGAAAAATGTTCCGGCTGGCACTTGGCAGTTGGCACTGTGCGTTCGATCATCTTAGGGCCGTCCGCAATAGGCCAGCTATTTAGCTATCTAGATGTGACGTGGCAAAGAAAAAGTAAGAGAGAGTAGTAGTCACTGGCGTACATGCAAATAAGCTTGAAGTCCATCCGTTCACGTAGCCCAAAAATATGTGAGAGGAGTATGTGGATCCAATAATATAAAATAGTATTTATTGTTGTCTCTCACCTCCACGTCAGCCGTACGTAGGCGAGATACTGCCGAGATCGGTAACTGTTGTCATCTAATTGCACCATACTGTACTGGTATCTATCAAAACCGAAAGGTTGTCGTCTTCGGACTGTAATAAAGCCGAGACACATGGTTAGTTGCCCAAGTTCATTGCACGAGCTGCTGGAGTTTTTCCAACTCCTTTCTTTATTGGTAAAGCTTCGGAGGAACTATACTCCCTTTCATTATATTCCCGTGAAACGATACAGTCCAAGCGATTGACTTTGATTGATTACAAAAGTAATCAATATACATCGATGCATACATACATCTGGCTTGCATTATTGGAGCTCAAGATTTCGCAACACACTTGCACGGATTCAGGTGCAGGCAAATACTATACGATTTGCAATACTACTAGTACTAGCATCATAGCATGCAGTACTCCCATCCCACAGTATGTCGTCGTGTCAAGTTGGCAATAACAAATATCAATAATAATAGTAATAAACTTCAATATCGCTACAAGTTTAGCCCATCATCGTCCCATGGACACGGACACGGCCACATATAAAACCACCACCAGTGTGCCCTGGTCACCAAGACTTTTGCACATTTCATCTCGTACGGTACGCCCCCAACCACATTTTTGCGTTTTTTTTTTTTTTTCTCAAAAGATCAATTTGCAAGGTAGGAAACGCGCGAGCGGTTAGTTAGCCAACGGGTGTCCACAATCTCCGTGTGCGTCACCTCGGCCTTTTTTTTTTTTCTTTTTTTTTTTTTTTTTTGACAAACTCCATATATTATAACTTTAAAGCAACCAAAATACATAGGGGTTTTCAAAGGACACAAGATACATCGATGGTAAGGAGTAGGATTGATACGCCGAAGCGGAAGCGGAAAGGGTTCTCGAAATACAATGGTACAGCCCGAGCTTTAGCGATGGGCAAACCGATAAAAACAAGTCCAGCCGACCTAAAGGGATGGGGAACAAGACAGAAAGAGATGGAAAGCAAGACGGCGCGGGCGTTTAATTAAATAATGGGCAAATCGGGACAAGCTACGAACTTGTGGTAGTGTAGAAGAAGGTCCGGCATATCGAGGAATAGGAGCCACACCAACCATGAATGGTCGAATCGTCGAGTAGTACGTAGTAGGGGAAGTTCATCTTCTTCTTTTTTCGAAGCTGTCGGTTCATCCTAGTTTTTGGTGAGTACTTCAATATCTTTACCATCCTTTCCCTTCGCCAGTCTTAGTTCTTAGAAAATCAAGTAAACCACTACCTGCGCTAGAAGCGCGAAAGGAAAACCCGTTTCAAGATCCAACGCAAAAAGTATGATATTTCTATTCTCTAGCGCTCGTCATATAGAAAAGGTATCTAGCTCGTCCCTCTAGCGCTCGTAAAAGAAATCCAGGCAAAGGGAAAGCCAGTAGAGTATGCCTCTTTTTCCGCCTTGACTCTCGAATCTTTTGCTTCTCGGGTGGTGGCGAACAATGCAGCTATGCGTTGCGGAGAGATGCCCGCCCGTCGGGCCCGCCTGCTTCTGCCGAAGAAGGCTAGCCGGACTAGTGGTAGGGGACCCGACCGTCAAAAACCCTACCTTTTAAACCCGCCCGTTCGTTATATCTATAGATAGAGAGAGATCCGTGAAAGTCATTGCCTTATGTTTTGGTCGCCCCCCGACTGACCATAAATGTGAGAAGCCTCGGTCCAAAATTGCCTAATAGAAGTAAAAGAACTTTGACTCTCAAGACAGTAAAGGATCCATGGTGTAGCATCAGTTTATTTTTATATGTTTTTTTATCTATTTTTATCTATCAATTCAAAAATCTTTCGAATGGGAGTAAATCTTTGATTTAATAAGGCTAACCCACACTAAGACCAGAGTTTACCAATAAAAAACTCATCAGCCCTACAGATAGCACTACTATCAGAGTTTACCGACCACTACAGTGTACCACTACTAATTAATATGAAAGTATCATGTGTAAGCAACCAAGTGTTGGCATCCAACTGTTCTCGAATTGGTTTATTCAAGAATTCGATATATCCCAATGCGGTAAAAAGAATCGAATCCTAGAATTCCTATTCGAGATATTTTTGGGCTCTTAGGCGTTATTGTACCTAGTATATCGAATTTTTCTTCATCTTACTATTTATTAACGCATAATCAGATCTTGTTAAAAAAAATACTTGTTCCTTGAAAATTTGAAACAAACCTTCCAAGTACTTCAAGGACTTAAATACTTTTAATAGACGAAAATAAAAGGATTTCGTGTCCTAAGACGGAAATGAAAGACAGCCGGCGTCGACTTCGGTTCAACGCTTTCGATGGTTACGTCGATGGAGGGTATACGCATGGGTGTCGTAGACACCGCACCGGATGGATTGGCGGCGCTTGATGCGTCGGTTGAGAGTGGGTCCGGAGCTGACCAGGAAATATCATTCCGACAACCGGCCGGATGCTTTTGAAATTGTTGCCGGAGGAAACAGATACTCCAATCACGAACCACTGGTGAAGGTAGAGCAGTCGTAGCAGTGCCGAAGAAGTAGTTGTCTTAGTTTGATAGAAGATCTCAGGATCGAAGGCTGCTTTTGATTAGCACCAAAAGTCAAAGATGATGTCTGGCATGCGGCATGCCATGGCAACCAGGAGCACCACAGGATCGAATTAATCATTTTATACGCGCGGTTAATAGTGCCAATCATGTACCACTCACGCAGAAAATGTTCCATGTTGGTCTGTACACTTCGCTTGCATCAAACAGAAATGTTAATAATTGGGATATACGTACGGAATAAATAATAAAATGTATGGTTGTTGGAATAATTTATGTGGTACCACCAGATGATGATGATAATGATATCTCTCTAACCCGATCCTCTGATGAATGAATGTAGCGCGATAGATGTTGCATTTCGTACGTATGTACAGTGCTGGTTTCATGCTAGAGGACAAACGTTGAGAAATGATATGCTTGACCTGACTGACATTATTCGTTGATAGAGTACAGACACCAGATACCATGTTCGGCTGACTCGGCGCATGCATGTGAATTCCACTTGCTTCCTTGATAGTACTATACTGTCTTCAGAGAATCCATCCCACTGGACCGGGCGAAATGGGTTCGTTTTCGAAGGATAAAGCCGGGGGGCGGCCATGGCGTGGTTTGGCAGATCGATCGAAGCTGATGCGGGCTACTAGCAAGATCGGCGCGTCGGCACAGGCATGGAGTCCGTTCCCAAGGCGTGGCCGACGTGTTGCAACCTCTCCCCGCTTGGCGCGCGGCTTGGGTGTGTGTTTCATTTTGCGGCTGGTTTTCAGACACGTGCGCCTACTACAGCGAGCAGGAGCAGCCAAACCGGCCTCGGGCGGTGTCCTACGGCCGCGCAGCAAACAGCTCCGCGTGTGTGCCGTGTGGGCGTCTGCCCATCGTAGGCCGGGTCGCCGTCCCCGATCGAGCCAGCAGAGGTGGTGGTGATCATCATTCATTTGCTAAAAGCAACACAGGAGGCGTGTTTGATATGGGCCACAAAGTTGTGTCCGAGCCTGTGGCGTGCAGTGTTTGGTGTTTGATTTCGTTTTCCTATTCCCCGGTCTGGCTCTGCAGATGCAAAACATCTTCTCTCTCTTGGCTCTGCGGCGCAACCTGGGGCGTTTCTCTGAAGCCGGGCTCGTTCGGCGATTGAGCTGCCGTCTTCGTTACCTCGGACGGTCACCTCCCTCTTCCTTCCACTTCCACAGCGCGCCCGTAACCGCCCCTCATGCGCCGCCGTGCTGGAAGCAGCCGGGCGCCCGGCCATGGAGGTAACCGCCGGCGGCCATGGGTGGCGGGCGCGGAAGCGGGGCCGCACACTCGTGGCGGCGGCGGCTCCCTCGCGTTCGCTTGCTGTGGCCCGGCGGTGGCGGGCGGGGCGGAGCTCCTGCGCCAGCGCGTTCGCGGCGGCGAGGGCGAAGCGAGAGCTCCCGCGCCCGCGTGTTCGTGGCGGCGGTGGCCGGCGGAGCTCCCCCACGCCAAGCGCATGCTCGCCGTGGGCGGGCCGCTAAGCGGTGGCCGTCTTGCGTCGCGGCGACCGCCGCCATCTGCGGTGCGGCTTCTACAACTCGCCCCGGACCGCCGTTGGCGGGCGGCGGCGGTCGCCACCTGTTCCGCGATTTGCTATGTCGAGCTCCATCGACTTCATCGACGGCAACACGCGCTCCCTCTACCTGGCCGCACCATCGGCTCTGTCGCCCACGCCGCCCGCGGGGCGGCACCATCACGGGGGCGTCACGGCCTTGCGCCTTGCCAGCGCCGCGCCAAGAAGGGCCGGGCTTTGCTTTCGTGGGCTGCATGCACCGTCGTGGGCATGGGGCAGGTGTGGGCGGACTCCTCGCGTTAATGGCCTAAAACCTTTACTGGCGAGGTGTTTGATGGAATGCCAAAGGGGGAGGGAGGGTGGTAAGAACACCGAACGCCAGGTTGCAGGTCACCCCTATCCTCTAAGTACCATATCAAACACAAATCTGCGAACGAACGACTCTATGGAGAAAAATATCAAACAACTTGATTGTATGGGTGGAGCACGGCTCTGGTGGCCCTGGCCAGGGCTTTATGGGCGAGGCTCGCCGGGCAAGAAATCAAAAAGATACCGGGGGATCTGCGCGTGGTCGTGCCGCGGCCGGCGATGCCAAGACAAGAGAGTCGGTTTCAGGTTTCTTCGGCGGCGCGGAGAGAGCGATGACCGGCCGGGCCCCCGATCGCGGCCGGTTACGCGGCCACGGCTGATGCGATCTTGCATGCACTTCGGCGGGACGCGGTGGGCCTTGGCGTGCGAACGTGGTTTCGGTTGGCCCGCCCGCCAGGCATTGGTGGTTGCATTGCATTACCGAGCGAGGCGATCCGCTCTGGCCCACCTTCGTAAGCTCAACTCTGCGGCTGCGTACCACGCTTTGTCTAAGGAGGCCTAGGTGCCAGGAGAAGACGGTGCAGGTGGGCCATGTTTGCTTTGGTGAAAATGTATATGGGCCACAATGATAACATTGTCTGGCCTGGACGAAACGGGCCTAAGGGCATCAGCCCAACCAATCAAATTCATAGCCCACCACGCCCGAGTCCACGGAAAAAAAAACTAACGGAAAGCCTCACCGTCAGTCAGGCTCCCGCCCGTCCCGTCGACCGCCCGCCCGCCGCCTCCCTGGCCACCGTGTCGCTACCGCGCGGTGTTCCTTTCCTCTCCTCCAAGCCAGCGCGCGGCACGGCACCCACCTCCACCTCCGGCACCCCGCCTTCCTTTTATACCTCCGCCGCGGCGACGCACGCCGGAACACCCAAGCCCTCTCGAAATCACACACAGGACGCGGATCCAAATCAGAGGCCCCTGCTTTCTCCCCACCACACACAACACAGCCTGCCGCCATGTCGGCGACCGCTACGGACGAGGCCGCGGTGGAGGCGCGCCTCAGGCGCTGCGGCAGAGGCTCGGGAAGAAGCAGCACTTCGAGGAGGCCGTGAACGAACTCGCCGCCGCCGTCCGGGACCGCTACGCCGGCGCCTCCCCGACCCTCCGCAAATCGGTAACGCAGACCCCACCTCACCTGCCTCCCCAGCCTCCACGGAACATGGAATTCGGGTAGCCGGCACGCACCGCACGGTTGGCTATCCAAAACCAAAAATTCGATGTTGATGGAATGGAACCGTAGGCCGTAGTACTGCGTGAACATGGATTTGCTTCGATTACAAGTTTGCAGCTGCTGAATTTAGTCATGGGTTTTCCATAATAGCAATTGACCAGGAACACTCTATATGCACCTATTCGTGAGTAGATGATGAAATCAAGGCTAGCTTTACTCGCTGCGCTATTATGGTGTTGGTCACAATTTAGATCTTCTCTTATAGTAACGTGTCTGTTGAATAATGACATAAATTTGTGTCACGGTCCTAGACCGACAAATCTCAGCAACAGCAGTAATTGGTGGTTTGGCATACAACACGAGAGAATCAGAATGAGATTGAGACAGGAAATAGCAAGGAATCAGAGGCAAGTAGCAAGAGCTAGTACATGAGCAGAGTTCAGAGGTAGGAGAAGACAGAGCCTATGCTTGTTCTGTTTGATCCCCTTTCCTGGTATATGCTCTGAACCTTTATAGCAGCACAACACTAGCCCATTTGGCAGCCTGGACCGTGGCAGACACATTTGGCTGCCCAATCCATGACACTTTGCTTTACCCCTGTTATATCAATTGAGGATGCTCTAACTAAGATCATCATATTTGAGGTCATATAAAAGTGGCATCACAACCCCATTATTGGTCCTCCATCTGAGGAACAAACTTGACATATACTTTTGCAACTTGGCAAATCACAAGATTTGCCAAGTAGATTTTGGCAAACTCTTGGAGATGAACACATGATGTGCATAGGTTGCCATAAGGCCAAGGTAACTTTACTTGATGTGCTTAACTAAGAGTACATGAAAGATATGTATATGCTACTCTATGGCATGCACATACACAAATTGAGATATTTGCCATGGAGCTGAAAAATGTATAACATCTTCTTGTTGACATTTTGATCTATATTAATGTTGTAAAAAGGTATGCTTGGCGATTCTTTTAACTGGAAATGGTCTCGTCATTCATTTTGCATACATTATCTCTTATTTTATTTGGACTGCTATGCCCTTGAATATCCTTTATGTTCACTCTAGACTGTTACTAGTGTCATCTAGCAAACACATTAGTAGTGTGGTGGTTGGTCACCGAATAGTGGAACCAACCAGCTGAGGTAATGATGGTGGTCATCGACCTTGGTTACTGTATGTCCCTATAGGGTGAGCCGGGTTTCGGTTTTCTGGACTGGTTTCACTGAGTTTTTTAAGGGCAAACTGCAAAGCCATGGAGCAGCCCCCACAACCACCCCCACCCAACCACCCACACACACAGGTTGAAATTTTTTTATGGATGTCATCTATTGTCTTTGTTTTTATTCTGAGCATTTTTGTTACTTTCCGCGCGCAGATGTATTCAACGGTTTGCCGTGTTGCAACAGTGCTTCAAACCAGATATACAGCTCCGGGATTCTGGCATGCTGGGCTGAACCTCTTCATGGGAACAGAGAAGCTGGTAAGTAATCCTACTGAAAAGGAGCACCTGAAGACCTGCATTTCAAGGGCCCGTGAGCATCTTGATGAAAAAAAGAAAATGAGGATTCCATGCCAAGCAACAGAGAAGCAGGTACACAACATATTTAAAAATCTTATTGTTAGATTAATAAACAAACTATAAATATTTAGTTGAATGTACTATGGTGAATTGTTATTTATAATAGACATTCAAAAGCGTCTATAAATAGTTAAATACATGTGGAACCCTGTATGAAATGAGTGATCTTGTGGTAATGTTGTAAGGATATTGTAAGAACTACTTCAAATCCCGACCATTTAATTAGATGACATTTGTTGGGTTTATCAAGTTGAGCATATGTAAATACAAAAAAATGTGGGTCTATTTTTTTGTTGTGCACTTAACATAGCTATATCTCCTCAGAAGTATTACCTATCAATATATTTTGTTATTAAGATGTTACTTTTGCAGACACCAGATTTCTTTTTGAAGGACACCTTACTGTGGGACAGGAACCTCCACCTCCAGCATGGCTTGTTGCCCAGAATTTAACTTAGGAATTGAGCATACTAACTGAATCCTCTGGAGATCAAGATGGGAACAGCAATAGAACAGTGCCCAGTGCCGAGGAGATTACACCTGCTACTATAATGAACCTCCTAGAAACCATATCAGGTGACAGGGATCTAGAAACTGCTTTGGAAGAATCACTGCAGGTGTGCATGAATACTTAATAAATTTCATGATAATCCACTTTAGTACATTGCTAGGCCTTTTGTCAGTGCACACTGCTAGGTCTTTTAACCAACTAAAGAAGGGTCCATAATTATATGCTTCTGATCTTTACTTTGTCCAATCTCATGACAAACTACCCTTGTAAACCTATTTTGCACTGCACTCAAGTGATATTACTGATTTGCTCAGAGGCAGAGGTAATCTCGTCATGCTTTGATGGATGTGGAAATAATTCTCTTTAGATTTATTATTATTGTCGTCATTGAGACCTTGCATGTAGTGGGAAGGATTTGGCTGTACAATCTGTAGTCAAGCACAACTTTCTAACTCTGCCATGTAAGTCTGCTTCAGGTAGCTGAAACTGTAATAGGTTGTGAAGATACTGATCTCGAGTTTACATTTTAATGCCAGGGAATCATTGAGCATCCACCAAGAGCACCCCGGCTTCAAAGGAAGTTGTTGCCAATCTACCTGTCATTGATGTTACTGAGGAAGTCATCGCTAGATTGGGCAGTGAGACAGAGTGTGCTGTCTGCCGCGAAAACTTGGTTGTGGATGACAAGATGCAGGAGCTTCCTTGCAAGCATCTCTTCCATCCTCCTTGTCTGAAGCCATGGCTGGTAAATTTCTTGTGTACACTTCAAATAAGCAGGAAGATTTGGAGTGGAGCATTATTGTTGCAATCAGTGTATCTAACCAACCTTTTTTTTTTTTTTGTTTCATTTAGGACGAGAACAACTCCTGCCCTATCTGCCGGCATGAGCTGAGGACGGATGACCATGTGTATGAGAGCAGGAAGGAGCGTGAAAAGGAGGAGGAAGAAGATAGAAGGGGTGCGGCAAATGCTGTCAGGGGTGGGGAATTTATGTATATCTGAACTCAACAGTACCAGAATGTAATCCATTTGTTGAACTTCGTGATTATATGATGCATTACTTTCTTACACCTCTTGTTCTCCGCAAATACTAGGTATATCCATGAGCTACATTATGTTTGTTGTCCAAAAGAAAAATGCTGCATGTACGGATGTACCTAGTTACATATCTTGTGAACATGGACGATTTTTGGAATTTGAGTCTAGTAGATCTTGCAAAAGCATTAGAGTGATCCATGCACTATTGCATCTTAGTGCGAAATAAAAATCCTAGCATATAGCGGAAATTATGGATCCGATGTTTGGTTTCAACCGCATGTCCGGTCTAAGCGACCCCCTACTAATAAATCTACAAGAACAACGATTGAGATAAGCAGCAAAATGCCGAAGTCTTGTAGAGAGATGCAAGAGTTTTTTTTTTTTGGGGTGTGTGTGTGTGTGTGTGAGAGAGAGAGAGAGAGATGCAAGAGTTAACCTCCATCAAAGTGTGTGTGTGTGTGTGCGCGTGTGAATGAGAGATGCAAGAGTTAACCTCCATCGGTTCGTGCACCCAAATATACTAGCAAAGGATTTCACAATAATAGCTCAAATCAGTAAGAACAAGTAGAGCACAAGTGACACATGATTTAATCGTAGAGGTTTGGCCAAACCACAAATGATTGACCACAAAGGACAGGGTTTATTTCACCTCCTTGACTTTCTCAAGTGACCACGAAGTTCACTTGAGAAATCCAGTGTGTTAGATCCCAGAAAATTGGCACGATGTAGTGAGCCAAAAAGCAATGTAGCATAAGTGACAATGAAAAGCACCGTAACACTTTTCGTTTGTTTGTGGTAAATATTATCCTTCCATGGGGTAACTAGGCTAAAAAAAGAATTGTCTCCATGATATACATCTAAACTACGCAATTAGTTATTTTGTTTACCTATATTTCATACTCCGGACATCGTCTTTTGGTGCATTTAAGGAAAAAGTCTACATCAACCCCGGGGAGCCCCAGACTAGTTAACCCCTGAACTATGAAACCATCATGATCTACCCCGAACTATGCAAAACCGGTCATATTACCCCTGAAGCGGTTTTCAATGATGGTTTGCTACAGTAACCGCATGTTTGCTACAGTAAGCGTGGTTTTGCTACAGTAACCTACATTTGTCATTTTCCTTTCTTTTATTCATTTAGGCTAAATCTTGAAAAATTTATAGTAAATCACAGAAAAAATTATAAAATGAAAAAATCTAATTTTATTGCACTCCACATGAGTAGATCTACATAGTGAACATATAATATGGTATGCCTTAGTCCAAGAAAATAATTATAGAACCTGCGGCTATGAATTATTTTAATTAATTATATAAAACATAGATCTAAAAGCTATAACAAAAATTTTATACTAAAACATATCATATTATATATTCACTATGTAGATCTACTCATGTGGAGTCCAAAAAAAATTAGATTTTCTATTTTATGAATTTTTCTATTTTATGAATTTTCTATTATTTCCTATGTTTTTCAAAGACTCGGCCAAATAAATAAAAAAAAAAAGGCAAAACCTTCATAGTAAAAACTTTGTACTAAAACATACCATATTATATATTTATTGTGTAGATCTACTCATGTGGAGTTCAACAAAATTGGATTTTTCATTTTTTGATTTTTTACTGTGATTAACTATGATTTTTCAAAGATCCGGCCAAAATAAATAAAAAAAAATGAAAAGACAAATACATGAGACTGTAGTGAAACCAAAGTTACTGTAGCAAAACCACTGTTGAAAATCGCCGGGGGTAATATGACCGGTTTTGCATAGTTTGGGGGTAAATCGACCAGTTTCATAGTTTAGTGGGTTAAGTAGTCTACCCCATACTTGGGGGTGATGTAGACTTTTTTCTCGTATTTAATCTTCAATGTGATGAGTATTTTAAAATTTTTTAGAAGTTGAGGAACTAAACACAGCCTAAAGAACAAATGAGTGGTACAATCTTTCTAGGCGGATCCACAAGTTAGAAGCTCCTTGGCAACTCCTTGCCAAATAGGATTCAAGAATCCAAGAGTAATAAACTCAAAAGCAAACCTTGGAGGAGTCTCAAATGATCAACAGAATGGATCTGAATGTTTACGGGCTCGAATCTCAAATCTCTTTAAGTCTCCTCCACACAAGAACAATGCACAAGTGAAAGCTATGTGTGTGTGCGAGAGAGAGGAGAGGGTGAGTATAAATACCACCCCTGAGATCCAACCGTTGGAGCGCTGAGACGCTAATTCGCGAACATCTGGGAAACCAGACCTAGAGCAAAAACGTGTATGTGCACAACTGAAATCCGGTTTGGAGAACCGGACATCGGGTCTATGCGGTCAGGTTTTGAAAAAGATTTCTGAATAAATCCCAAACACATTGTTTGGGGAATGGGAAATAAAAACTCGATTATTTTTCTGCACATCAAGTCAGGACCGGACATTCGTTTTTGGTTGTTTAGAAGCAAAAACAGTTTTCCTTAGTCTTTTTGCAGGGATGCTTGGAAAACTAAAAAGGGTTAGTTGGCCACTCTTTTAGCATTGAGACACTTGAGAGATAATGACTTTGAATCCCTCTTTATAGTGCAGTATTTTTCTATACTCTACTGCAAAATAAAAGAATTTAATTGCTATGAAGCTCCAAATGCCACAGCTTATCTTGAATAAATAAAACTGGAGGTTTGTCATTCCGCGAATGTGTCACTATGTTTAAAATTAGACCTCCTCAAATGCTTTCCAACATATTAGTTCTTTGATTGATTATCACTTATTTTTACTTTTTGACTTAGGCCTTGTTTGGTTCCCATAAGTCATCCAACTTATAAGTTAGGTGGATCAAAACCAAAATGACTTATAAGTCGATCCCTATTTGGTTGTTGGGGGCTTATAAATCAGTTTTGTTTGGCCAAAAGGTGTGGACCACATGTCATATAGGGTGACTTATAAGCCATAAGCGGGGTGTCAAACTTATGACTTAAAGTGGAGTGATTTATAAGTCGAGGGTGTTTGACAAAAAAATAAGTCACTTTTTTAACACTTTGAACTTATAAGTCATGTGACTTATATGAACCAAAAAGCGCTTAAATAAGTCACCCTTTTATATGTATAGAACATTAAGTAAGCTACAACCAAACATACATTACTTATAAGTTCTTGATTTTTTAGTCGCACCGACTTAATAAGTCCTATGAAAACTAAACATGAAAACTAAACATGGTCTAAGGATTTTCGATATTTTCATGAATAATCTATAGTTATATAAGTAACTAAATTAAATACAGGCCCCACAAGGCCCCGACCAACTACTACCAGCACATGGGCCGATGGGCTCTATCGATGTCACACAGATGTCAGACGGCGTCTATAATCAGGACCCACCAGCCAGATAAACCAACGGCCATCCTGTGAGGTGTTCGTTAGCTCAGGCGGCGGGTCGCTCTCGCTCCACCCCTCGTCGCCTCCGCCGCTGCGATTAGGAACACGCCGAAACGGATCAAACGGGCCATTTGCTCCCACGATCCCACGAACACAAGCGCCCCCACCCCTCTGCGACCGCGAGCTGCAACAATATCCGTTGCACGGCATCCGAGTTCCGATGCGATGCACACCCACCCTGCAGCCGGATCCCCGATCACAATTCGCAACCCTATACACGCCACACCACAGGCCACACCGAATCAACCAAACACATACGACCTACATGCACACCAAATCAAAAGCAGCAGTGGCATCCGATATTCCGATCCCGGGCAAAAACAATTCTCCCAGAAAGAAGATTATTTCGCCCCCCCTCCTCTCACTCACCAATCCTGCTCCCGAAATTCCTAATCTTTTTTAATCCGCGTTTTTCCTCCCCTCCCTCTTGGCTTGTGCTGCTGCAGTAATGAAGCGGAGGAGGAAAAGGAGAAAACGAAAAAAGCGCAGGGAAAACAACGCACCAGCACCAGCAGGGACGAGAGCAGAGCAGGCACACATCAACTCATCTAATCTACTCACTCATCAAGCTGGGCGTGTGATTGCGAGCGTGTGAGCAGGCAGGCCAGGGCAGAAGCGAAAATCCGATCCGAGGAGGAAAAGTCAGTCCGCGAGAATCTCTCCCCTCCCCACGCCCGTCAAAAATCCAATCTTGACGCCTCCCTGGTCGAGCCCAGACTGTTCCAAAGTTTCTGCCTCTGTGATGCGGGATTCCTGCCAGTTGCTCGGTTGCCGCTCGTCGTGATCCCCGTGGTCGTCGTCGCCGGCTAATCCCGCTTCAGTTCTTGTTCGGTTCTTGGACAGAGATTTTTTTCGGCTCTACATCTCTCTCCGTGGATTGCGCTGTGTGCGTTTGTCTGGATTGGGATGGGGGCGTGGCCCGATTCGCCACCGCCACAGGCACGGCTCCTCTTTTTTTATTGCCTCCGCACTGGGATTTGCTTTCGCCTTCTTGTTGCAGTAGCTATTTCCCTTCCGCGAATCGTCTTCTAGGGCTCCGTCTGTTCTCGCGCACTTTACCCTTCGTTTTCCCCACTTCTCCCCGCCCCTTCCCCCGGCCGCGCGCGTCGATTCAGTCCGTGCCGCCGCTGATTACGCCGCAAAATCGCGTCTTGGTAAGTCGGCCCGCTCAGATTCGCGGGGTTTCGCTGCGGATTTGGTTGGATTTTGGGGGATTCCTGATCCAGTTTTCGTGTCGCAGGGTTTGGTCCATGAGGAAGCGGGGTTGATTTGAAGGGGAGGGCTTTCTCCTGCTGCTTGGCTGCCGTCGGGGAGGCGCCGGCCTGCCAGCCATGTCTCAAATCAAAGCTTCTCGCGGAACAACTGTGTGCTCCTCGCGGTGCTGTGTGGCAAGTGTGCTGAGAAGCGCGCACCAGCAGCGAGGTCTGGGCTGGAGGCGAAGCGGCCGCGGCCGTCGTACCCGTTCCCGGAGCTCAGCTCGGCTGGGAGATTGGAGGTCAGTTGCTGGTGTCCTCGCTTGATTGCGTCCGTTGCGGTTTCCATCCTTTTGTTTGTCAGCTGAATGAGGGGGCTTCTGAATGCAGGTCCACACCCTGTTCAATCCGACACCGGAGCAGTTCCTAGAGGCGCAGCGGGTGGTGCAGCCCAACTTCTTGTACATCCAGGGTCAGCAGCTGGAGGATGAGAAAGAGATTGGCTCACTTGTGTGGGGGGACGCCGACGTCTCTGATCCGCAGGCGTTTAGCACTCTTATCAGCCCACCATTTCCAACGATAGTAAGCTCTACTCTAGTCTGTGCAAATACCAGGATGTGATATCAGCACCAGTTTCTAGCTGCATCATGATATGAACATTAGGATAACTTGTACTTCTATTGTATGAACCTGAAGCCACTATGTCAGTGTGTTTGTTTCGTCGTTTTATTGTACAACAATTGCTATATAACTTGAATAAGGATTGTCTCATCTTATGCTACACACATTTGAATAGGTCAAGTACTAGTGCTGAAACCAGTTTGAATAGTTCAATACAAATAAGCACCTGACAAGTATCCTATCCTATACAAAAAAATGTTTCATTTAGATCATGGAAACATACATGGACAGCAACGTTCCTACAAAAGAGTTTTGCTTCATTTACTTCACAGGAATGCATATGGAACATTTAGTTTATGTAACCTTTGTGATGTTCCAACATCTTTCTATACTGCCACATGGGTGAAACTCTTTTAACATTTTCATTTACAGTTGCTGATAACCATACTCTGCATACAGGTGTATCTGGAAGTTCCTATTGGTGAAAAACTTGCCCAAGCAGTTCACTCAAAGGTAGATGGTTTCCCTGTACAGTAATCACATTTCTTCAAACAACTAGACTAGTATTACTATTTGTCAACAACTGGAGTATTACTATCCGTTCACTACTCATAGATCATGTTTTCTTGGAGATGGCTTCATAGCAAAGTAGCTATATCTTCTTTGGATTGTTCATTTTGGTCTGCTTTTCTTAGTTCGGCAACAATGTCATACTGCTGTTAGGCCCTGTTTGGATCTCCTAAAAAAATGAGAATTAGATATTTAGATCCAAACAATTTTTCACTTGGATTCTAGAATGATATTGATATTCCTAGTATCCACCTATCTACCCAAACCCTGCTATTTGGAGATTCTCACTATGAAAAAACAATAATCTAGAATCTAAACACCCCTCATTTTTTTTTTTTTTTTTTTTTAAAAAATTAGAATCCAGATTCTACATCACTATCTAGAATCACTATGAAAATGATATCCCAACATGGCCTCAAGTATTTCTACAAATCTATTCAACCTTTTTTCCTCTATCAAAACAAATTGTTATATGTTCTTAATTTATATTGCTTAAAGTGTTAGGGAACCATTTTTTTATTCTAGAATTTGAAATTTCGGTAATGTAATTTATTTATTTCAGGGGATCCCATATGTAATATACTGGAGAAATTCATTCTCGTCTTATGCCGCATCTCATTTTCGCCATGCGTTGATGTCAGTAGTTCAAAGGTATTCATTCACCCTCCCTCTTTCAGTTTGATCCAAATGGAAGTGTTATTTATAAAAAAATGTGCTTCTGATTGGATTCAGTTCGGTGAGCCATACTTGGGATGCTTTTCAGCTTGCTCATGCATCCTTCCGTCTATACTGTGTAAGAAACAATCACGTGCAAAGTGTTAAGCTTGGTCCTCGTCTCCTTGGAGATGCTCCAAAATAAATATAAGCCCACCGGAGACTGAAATGGTTGATGAAGAAGGTCCTTCTGAAGTGAACCCGGCTATAAAAATATACGATGAAGAAATCAACATGAAATTACTTCTATGTGGAGTGCCATGCACCTTGGTAAATAAAAGCTTTAATATTTATGTCTAAAGGTCAGTTATATTATTCTGATGCAAACTAATGCTTCCCTTTTTTACTCCCACAGGATCCTTGTTTATTGGGCTCTTTAGAAGACGGTCTGAATGCACTTCTGAATATTGAAGTATGAACGAAAGATTCTGGCTATGCAGTACCTTTGTGTGTGAACTACTTTTTTTATATAATAAACTTATGGTTTTGAAAATTACTATCTCACTAGAAATGATAAAAAACATTTTGTTTCTTAGTGTATGCAATAGTAATTCAGACATATGGCAATGTTACATCTAGGCTCTTAATTCATGGATGTTTTCCGTAAGGATCATAGGACAAAATCAAATTACATATAAAGAAATACTAGTAAGCAGCGATGGTCATATCCTTAATTAAAATTATATGGAATCATTTGTAGTATCCATTGTTATCACTTGGTCTATTTCTATTAATCAGATCACATTTCTAGATACCTTATTATCATGGGGCGATAATTGTATGGCGCCAAGGGGGCTGCTGCCCTCGACATCCAGGCTGTTGCCTGCAATTGTTGTGATTTGTTTTAATGGAAGTCTTCATGCTTGTATGCAGTAGTGCTTGTATGGTACATGAAAGTGAAAAAAACATGCTGCAGTGTAGACACTAGTAGCTACTTTATTCTGCATCACATAAAAGTAATTGACATTGGGTAGGAAGTTTTTACTTAACAACTGGAACTTTAGTTCCCGTTAGTCTCAGTCTTAGGATGATCAGGCTGAAGGAAATGGATGGTCCAGACATCCATCCCCACCAGCCCACCCCACCCCACCCCACCCCCCACCCCACACATGAGCACTCAAAAACTGCTCTCTACCATGGGGTGTGATTAAACCTGTGAGCTGGCTATCACTTTGTATTGTTTAAAGGATGCTGACACATAAAAACAACGGTGTAAATATTTAATGCTTGATTGTTTAAGTTATTACAAAACTTTATAACTTTCAATTTTCCTATATAAAAGAGCTCATGTTTTTCTTTGACAGATTCGTGGGAGCAAACTGCAGAATCGAATCAGGTATCTTGGATTGCTTTCTAATTTCTTTAGTTCTACTTACCTTCTATGGTATACCTTTGTATACCATGTGATGAGTCCATGAATTACTAACCAGATTCGTTTGACATGCTGTTATGCATGAGCATGATTGTGTTGGTTGATCATGCTTAGTTCTGTAGTGTATCATTCTTCTCGATTCATGAAAACGAAATGTCAATGATACTTCTAGGAGATAATTCAGGGACAGAAAATGAACAAGTGATCATTTATTTGTTAAGAAGGGAGCCTTCATATGTACATAAATTTTTGTTTACTACCGTCATTGTGCCTTTGCCATAGATTAT
The DNA here is from genome assembly GCA_015847255.1 of Hyparrhenia diplandra. Classification (NCBI taxonomy): domain Eukaryota; kingdom Viridiplantae; phylum Streptophyta; class Magnoliopsida; order Poales; family Poaceae; genus Hyparrhenia; species Hyparrhenia diplandra. Next base: position 16,689 of record JADLZK010004859.1, on the reverse strand, counting down.
TATTGTCTTTGTAAGCAGAAAACTGATTTGCTGTTCCTCCTGTCTGACAGTGCTTCTCCACCGCCTCTCGAAGCTGCATCTCTACCACGGGGATGGTTACTATGCGCTGTGATATCACTACTTGCAGTACTTCCCATGTGTCACTACTAGTTTCTGGTAGCGCACAAACTTGTTTTGATGACCAGGTATATATTCCTTTGACCTTGGATAGTGTTTTTGGTCCTGCCGTGCAAAGTCACATGGTGGTCACCTGTCTGTGCAGCTTCTAGAGAGCCACATCAAGAATGACATTATTGAGAAGAGCCAGTTAGTCCGTGCTCTCTCAAATAGTGAGGACAAATTACCATTAAGCGAGCCCCTAACTTCCATGTCCACGGCTTGTGGGGCTTCAACCTTTGAAGTTTGGATGTCACTTCCTAAGTGGGCAGCACAGGTTTGTTTCTAACATTGTTGGCTTATAATATGCACTTACTGGAATTTTATGCTGTTTTAGTATGATCTTACTTGTATATTTTTTTTTTTCACTCATGCAATTCTAGCTTTACATCTTGAACCTAACATTCTTTGAATGTTTATTTAGGTCCTGAAGCATCTAGCGCCAGATAGACAATACAGGAGCTTGGTTGCACTTGGTATTGGCTGTATAAATGGTACTCCTGTTGCTTCCTTTGAGAGGCGAGATGCAGACCGTCTTCTTTTCTTTTGCACAAGTCAGTGCAAAGATTTGGCTAATGAAAATGGTCCATATTTTCATCTGCCAAGATGGTCAGCCTCTCTTACCAAGGACAGAACAAAGTTGGGTTCAGAATCAAAACAGAATCTGTTGGGTGCAAATGGAGTTTTGGAGGACAAGAAGCATGTGATGGAAGGGCCTTCGTCATTGTCAGCTGTCAAGGCTAAATTAAAGCCTGCAACTATGAGGCCCATTCCTCACTCTCGAAAAGCAACAAATGCATCCTTTTATGGGCTTACCTGAGACTTCCCTTCATGAAATTAGTATTGTGAAGCCAAGCTTGCCAGTTGCGCCAACTCTGAAGCACAATTCAGTTTCTTCTGCCCCAACTACACACAGAAAATCAACATCAGGGCCATCTCATACTCCTTCAGTCATTCAATTGAATCCTCTGCCAATGAAGAAACACGGATGTGATAGGGTGCCTATCCAAGTATGCTCTGAGGTACATGTCTTTAACCTCCATGAGTCATGATGATGATATGGTCCTGTTTTTCATGCATAATAATCAGTCTAGAAAGTGATCTGGTCCTTACTTTTTTTGTAGGAGGACTTCTTGAAGGATGTCATGCAGTTTTTAATCCAGAGGGGCCACAACCGACTTTGTACCTCACGGAGGATTAGCTGAATTTCCTGATGCAATCCTTAACGCCAAAGCGCCTTGATCTTTATAACTTGTACAAGGAGGTAATTCTTTGCAATATTTTACTTATGTGAACTAAGGAGGCCAATGACATGTATTATCAGCCTGTTCCCTGATATATATTTTCTTTATTTTTAGGTGGTGTCAAGAGGTGGATTTTATGTGGGTAATGGCATAAACTGGAAGGGTCAAGTCTTCTCAAAGATGCGTAACCATACTGCAACAAACAGAATGACTGTATGTTTTTATTGTTCAGTTCTCTGATACTTGATTTCTGACCCTGCCTTTTAGCTTTGTGTTGAAGAACAGGAATGCCTAATGAAATGCCATGTTTTAATTCTATGCGCTTCTCTGTATATATTTAGGGTGTAGGGAACACATTGAAAAGGCATTACGAAACATACTTGTTGGAATATGAGTTAGCGCATGATGATGTGGATGGCGAATGCTGCTTACTTTGTCACAGGTTCGAGGCCATCTTCCTTCAAATCTTTCTGCTTCAATACTAATATCATGTTAAAATCTAACAGTACCTTTTATGTAATTCCAGTAGCGCACCTGGAGATTGGGTGAACTGTGGTTTATGTGGTGAATGGGCTCACTTTGGTTGCGACAGACGACAAGGACTCGGCACTTTCAAGGTAAACAATAATATGATGGTTTGTTGATCCCCCCTTGCCCGAAATCAATGGCTTGATCTCATGAGGTGCTTTACTTACAGGATTACGCTAAGACAGATGGCTTGGAATACATCTGCCCCCACTGTAGCTTAGCAAATTATAAGAAGAAGCCACCACCACCAAAAAGCAGCTAACGGGTTTTCAAATACAGCATCTGTACCACGAAATGTTTAATTTTCTTTTTATTTTTTTTCTTTTCCTTTTGGTCCCATGTTTGTGGGAAGAAGAGTCATTAGAGTAGAGAATAGGCTGATGGAAAGATGGGCAAGGCCTTCAGGGTATGTAGTATTCGAATGTATCATCTCATTAATTTAGTGGTTATGAGGTTTATATAGCATGTAGCAACTGATAACACAGACAAGTTCCTACAGTAGTTGGTTAGATGCGGGTGTAAGCTTCTTGTTTATATTATATTATTATTAATCTCTGCTGTGTTTTAAGTTTCCATTCGCTGGTTCCCTGAAACACTTATGCAACAGGATGGAAGTGTGGGGTTCTGAAGCTGCTGGCTCCATTATGTTTTTCTCTTCATATGAATAAATCATCGAGACCCATCGGAACATTGGATAAATTGAACTCATGGGCCCGGACCAAATTTGAATGGGCACATCCAAACTTTTGGATAGATAACGTGAACAGCATACTATCTAACAGTGGCATAATAAGTCAAAAAGCGGATTGGCTTGTAGTCCAATGGTAGGGCGGTCCAAAAAACCACCGGGTTCAAAACAGTGGCATAATAAGTGGTAGAGCAGCTGACCGAGAATCTCCGGATCTGGGTCTTTCGGTCGGTGGAGGTGCTCCATAATTCGTGCGTGTGTTCATAAAAAAACATTCTCAAAAAAAAAAAAAAAAAAAAAAAAAAAAAAAAAAAAAAACAGTGGCATAATAAGTAGAGCAGCTTTTCTGAGTAAGGGGCTCCTTTTACTTTTATAACTCTATTTTTTGAACTTAACTCCAATAAGGGTCCTTTCATCCAAAAGTAAGGATCCTTACATCTAATCCTCTATTTCATTTCTCATATTTTAATATATAAATCTTCATGTATATCTTTCGTACACCACACTAGTATGGTTCAAACTTAAATAATGATTTCAAATATGAAAAATACAAATATGTTCAAACATAAAAATTATATAGGCATACAAAAGTTATCTATCACACGAAATATTGACAAATTACAATAAAACTAAAATAAATCATACTAACTAGCGTCACGAAAACACCCACAAATGTTCCACAATATCATCTCAGTCTTTTGAATGGCGGCGGGATGAATTAGGGGCGGCGGGATGAATTATGTGCGGCGGTGCGAGATAATAAACTATGTGCACAAAAAGGAACTGTGGAGTGGAAGCTCCCTTGCATACTCTTGAGCGACGAGGCTGATGAGGGCCTATACAAGGGCACTAGCAATGTATGGACACGAGGTGTGTCTTTAGATGAGTCCCATGATGTGATATCATTTGGCAAATTGTTCATATAAAGAACCTAGTCCAATAGAGCATTAAATGCAGGGCGCTCTAAAATTGTTAGACTCCATAAACTAGAGACTCGAGTTAGAACTCTATTACATTATGTTTTTCGTCTAGCCACAAAACGTAGTAAGATGTCTTTCAAAGAGACCCTACTTATCGACTTGTCTAGAGACGGTAGAGACCCTATTTATCGGATGTCTGCAAAAGACACGATAGTTTAGATCCTTCTTGAAACTAGTTTTGTTTTCTACTAGTGTTGTGTTTAGTTCCAACCAAAGTTTGGTAAGTGGCTGAAAAATGCACTGTAGCATTTTTCGTTTGTTTGTGCTAATTGTTGTCCTATCATGGGCTAACTATGTTCAAAAGATTCGTCTCGTAAAGAACATTCGAACTGTGCAATTACTTATTTTGTTTACCTACCTTTCATGCTTCATGCATGCGTCTTTTGTTACATTTAATGATTTGATTTGATGTGACAGAATTTCAAAAAGTTGTCCAAACTTTAGACAAAACACAGCCTAGATCTTACCTTGGACCCCTTCGCTGGTTTGTCCCACAGCCGGCCATTAGAATCGTGGATACAAGAGCCATAACTTGGGCCCGAAGCATCTTTCGCAACCCATATTTTGAGTGGCTTAGTTTCGTCGACCTTATGATATTCTATCAAAATTGTTGAATACGCGAAAAACACAACAAATGTTTTTATTCTTTGTAGACATTTACTATCGAAATTTGTTGGATACGCCAATGAGCACGCACGTTGTTAGTGACATTACAAGGGAAACTTGTTGACATGTACTATATTCTTTTGGTTTTTATTTCAATTGTTCATTCAAGTCATTGCTCACACTGCCACCCATGGTGATGGGCCGCACTTTATTACTCATCACCGCTGAATGATTAAACTAGCTAAGCTAGCCAGCGGCTACATAACATTGTTACAAGGGCAGGGACTTGGCATTGGCTGCCCCAGACCGCTGCTGCAAGGGCAGGGACTTGGCATTGGCTGCCCCAGACCGCACATCGTCGTCACTTGCTGCGCTATCTGAGTCGCCAACAGCGACGCGATCGACGGATGGGGTTGTGGCTGCTGCTGCTGGATGGACTGCAGGACCACGTTGAAGATCGCCTGGTACCGGTGCAGCGGCTCCACCTGCCTGAGCTGCTGGCAGCACTGTTGCCGCAATGCCTGGCACTGTGGCGAGCAGGTGGGCGTCGCCACCGGGCTGCACTGATGCCTTAGGAACTCGATGCACTGGCCCAGGATTGGCGGGCTGGGGATGATGGGGATGCCAACGCCGCAGTGTCCTCCAGGATGGCACGGGCTTGGATGGGGTTGGCTTGGGCATGGATGTGGCGGTGGCATGTGCGGTGGCAGGTGCGGTGGAGGGGGCAGATGAACCGGTGTATGAGGTGTTTGGCAGCCGCAGCCGCCACTTGTAAGCGTGGAGGCGGCATTCGCAACGAGAGCCAGGAGAGCGAGGGTAATGAGTAATGCCTTCATGGTATCGAGTTCTCTACTTTGGAGTAGATAAGCTAATAGGCTGAAGCTAGCAAGACCAGTGGTGGTGATGGAGAAGTGCATAGGCTTACGAGGGCTATTTATAGCTTCGATTAGGACAATTTCTTGTGTTTCTATGCTACCGATGACTATAGCTTCGACAGTTCATCTTGCCAAATACTATATATGACTCATCATTCACTTTATGTAGCATGTGATAGTTTATTTGGATTCATTCGCTGTACTTTTGCGTGGCTCATTTTGTTGCCTTATACAGGTGGTTGATTTACGTACTTACGTAAAACGAACTACTAGATATAGCTTCTTGATATATGGTTTTGTAAATTTACTTTTACACGTCAAGGACTATTGTCCTCTCCAGCCTACTTTGTTTTGTTATGAAACTAACTCTGTAATGTAGTACAGTTAGTTGTTTGTGATGTCGTGTGAGCTACTAGCATATATCTGATCAGCATGACTCATGACTCACCACTTTGTTGTACACAAACGACGATTTGTTTCTGACCCAATCCCTTGTCATGCATTTTTGTGTTGTTCTGTGAGTTGTTATGGATGACACCAATTCATAGAGCTTTGCACGCCAATGGTCGTTCCATGTTCCTCATCACTATGCGTGTCAAAATTACCCATGGAGCAGCCTACTGGCCTGTATCTGCAACAAGAATGTTGCCATTGTGTAAGACACCACAAGAAGACGTTTGAAACTTGTGTCTTGTTTCAAACAGGTGGTGTTGTGCCTTAGGACTGGTCACAATGCGCCCTACTATGTGCTACCCTAGTGTCGTTGGATGGTACCCAATGCCCGGTGTGGTACACGCAATGCTCATTTTCCAGTTAACGCAATGTGCTTAGTTACCTGGTTATGGTACCAAGCACATACGAGGCGCCAAATTGAGGGAACTACAGGAAAAGGCCTCCTGCTTGGTAGACTCTTAAGTAAACTCTAAGAACTCTTGGCCACGATCGGTTCCTAGAAATTTAGAGGAATTGGAAATAATCTAGTAATAAAATGAGAAATACTTTCTAGATTTTATATAGGTCTCATTTAATGGGACCCATATAGACACTGTCACAATCTCCAATAGTCTTGAGTGCCATAAACACCACCAAGGAAAGGGGTAAAACCGCAAGGAAATAGTTTTTGACCACAAACCATCAAGCAAATACAATCAAGGATAGGAGATAAGGGAAATTAGTTTTCTTGGTGGTTTTAGCACTCAATGATAATTTCCTTGGAGGCTGGCTGCCAAGGAAATCAGGACCTGACTTAATTTGGGAAATGACCAAGAAAATGTTGCAACCACCAAGGAAAATAGTTTACTTGATGGTCTACACGGCCAAGTCATTTAATTTCCTCGAGTGTCGACAACCTATAAGGAAGGCGGTTCTCTCGAGGGCCAGCAACAGTCAATGTAATGCATATTTTCATGGCGGTTTCTCCTTCAGGGAAATACCATTTCCTTGGAGGCTACAAGCTGACAAGTTAATTGCTATTCTTGAGGGTATTGCTAATATCCTTAGTTGTAAAACCGCTAAAAAATTCTTGTTCCCCAAGGTAATCATTGTTTTCCTTAGGTATCATTGCCCCTAATTTAATTATTTCAGCATATAACCAGCATGGTATAAAGTTGAATTCCATACATTTGTCCATGGGAACCATATACAACAAATATAACCAGAAAGTCATCCATATAAATATTCCATCCAACATCATACAAACCACTGAAAAAATAGCGCGCTATAGCACGAAAATAGCGCGCTTATAGAGGCCGAGAAGCGGTTGTCGCGATGCTGATTAGCGCTAATAAGCGCCGCTATAATGTTTGGGCCAAGCTCCTGCTAAATTCTATAGCCCACGATTTTAAACATTGATACAAATCCAACATCAATAGTAGTTCATTAATTACAACAAGTTTATTCCTAAATGGCAATACTCCAGCCAACAAGTTCATGCCTAGATGGCAATACTTCAGCCACAAGTTCAAGCCTAGATGGGAATACTTTAGCCAACTAGTTCATGGCTAGATGGGAATACTCCGACAAGCAAGTTCATGACTAGATGACAATACTCTAACAGTTCATAAACATTACTAGGTCTAGGTGGCAGTATAGTATCATTTCTACATGTCAACACCACATGGATATGGAAAAAAAAATTGCCCACAACTAAATGTTAGCAAAAGGTTAATTAGCTGCACATCAACCTAATTTGTACCAAAATCTACCAAAAGAAAGTCCATAGTGACAAATTATAATTTTCTAATTTATTTGGTAGTTCTTTGCCCAAACCCACTAGCTTTGGATATGAATGGTTCTTAAACCAATTCATTTTGTAAACAATTTTTAAATGGGTAAAGTTCTTTCATCGGTGAGGAGGAAAAAATACAGGTAGAGGTTGAACAATGTCATGCTTATAGAGGGAAGGGGAAAGATGTGCATTAGTGGAGAAAGACACATACTTCATGTTTAGGATGGCCATATGTTTGTGTAATTATGATTAACCATGGAAAAATAACACCCCCCTCCCAATTCCTAACCACAATAATATGGGTCGAATGAACAAGGCACACAATGATTATTATAAATATTATTCTTATTCATATATCATTGCCCAAACACCATGATGTATGGCACTTTATTGCTTTACACCACTATAAAAGACTATAGCAGCTAGCTAGTCATAATACTTTAATTGCAAACACCACAAGCATCGTTGTTACTACATGGATTGTTTTGGTGGCATGAGTGGTACAAGCCGCACATTGATTGGTAGGTACTTCTGGCCGCATTATCGCCACCTCCCTTTGAGTAGCTAGTTGAGGTCCACATAACTCACATGGTTGTTGTTGTTGTTGTTGCTCTGCTGGATTATAGATTGAACCATGCTATAGATTGTTTGGTGAAGGTATTGTGGATCGATATGCCTAATCTCTTGACAACATTGTTCTCCCAATACCCGGCAAGTGCTCTATTTGTACCAAATGTGATTGGAGAAAAGGCATTACCAAAGGGTTGCACTGCAGCCTTAGGAATTCATGGCAATTTTTTAGATTTGTGCTACCGCTACAGTAGCTAGTACCGCACCATGTAGGTTGTTGTTGCTCACTTCCTTCTTGGCAGTGCTTTGGTTGTTGCATTGGCTGCTTCGGGCAATGGCATTGTTGTTGTTGTGGTTGCTCATGGCCATGCTGACATTGTTCATGTTGTAGTGGTTGTTGTTGCACAGAACCCTGACAATGTGGTTGGTGCTGTTGCGGTGGTTGTTGCCGTGAGAACCACGACAATGTTGTGGGTGTCTTTGTTGTTGTGGCTTCTCATGGCTCGTCCTTGTTGTTGCCCATGTCCTTGTGATGGTTGCTGATGTTGTTGTTGGCCTTCACATTGATGTTGTTGTTGGTGTTGTGGTTGTTGTTTCACATGGACTTCTTGTTGCTGATGAACATGAACCTCTTGTTGTTGGTGATGTTGTTTCTGCTGCACATGAACTTTTTTGTTGTTGGTGTTGTGGCTGCGATGATGTTGTTGTTGTGGTGGTGGTGGTGGATGATGTTGTTGTTGTTGTGGATGGTGTTGTTGATGCTCATGGCTTTGTTGTTGACAAGGACAACAACCACCTGTCTGTGTGCAGACAGCGCTCGATACTAGAGCCATGAAAGCTAGAACCACAAGCACCTCCTTCATGGTTGTTGGATTTTGGTAATAATTGATATTGTGGATCCGATTTGGTACCTATACTACTATGCGTAATGGTTATTGATGGTTGCAATAGAAGGATGTTTTTGATTAATAAAAGCAAACACATGAGTGCTACTTATAGCTTTGATGGTAGAATTTCTTGCATTTATGGGATGCCAATGCTTGTACGATACCACTTTGATAAGCATTTTATTGGATAATATGACTCATTACTCACTTTACGTATTGATTTAATGGATGATGTGGATTTTGTACCTTTGTGCAACTAATTTTGTTGTTTGTGTTGGGCTAGGTAATCTAATAAGCTTTACTTTACATGTCAAGGATTATTGTCCTTTTCTTGGTTTTCATAAAACCAACTCTCTATATTTTGTTACTTGTTTGTAATGTTGCATGATTTGGCTGGAATACTATGGATCGATATATAGCTTGAGACTGCTCACTAAATTTGTGTACACATAAAGGACTTGCATACCCATGCTCTCAAGTAATTTAGTATGTCATGTGAATTGTTAAGATAATGCCCATTTGTGGATAGAGCTTGGATGCTTTTTGCTTTATGTGCCACAAACAGTTGTGGTAGTCCCACCGGGGATGACAACCCTATCAAGTCGACATAATCCGCCACATCTAGATAAGTGTTTTCTAATAGCCTTTAACATTGTGATCCGATCTCCACTCCTTCCCACTTGCAATATATATAGTTAGAAAGTAATTTGAGCTAAGTTATCACTAGCTTCTTTTGGGTCTCATTTTAGAGTTGTACTAGGTGACGGGGAACATGGGTGCCCAATCTTCTGTCAAATGAAGATATGTAACTCTTAATTTAGTGGCAAATTGACACATGATCTGACTTGATAGGAATGAGGATTCACAATCTTCTACTATGAGAAGATAACTTTCAATTTGGTGGAGAATTGACACACAATAATGATGCAATCATAGCACTACATCTCTAGTTATCGGTTGTGCTCTAGCCGATTGACCTAGCCACAAAGGTTAATCCCTACTTGTGAATATACAATACAAGCAACAACAAGAATGATGAAAATTAAATTGCAAAATAATGCTTGAGTTCATCACAAGATTAACCTAAGCAAAAATCCAAACCTGAACTTGGTTAGTGGCTAGTGAATATATAGTATAAAGGGAATCCATGGATTATGTACACATCCCTAAGGAGCTTTTGATATGATAAATGGCTCAATGACCCGCAGGATGTGCTGACATAGCACCTTTACAAATTTGGATTGTGATTTGTTTTGAAGATTCTTGTGATTTGTTTGGGATTTGTATGCGATACTTGTGTCATTGAAAATCTTATATCCTTATTAGTTTCCATGCAAATGTATAACATAAAAATGGAGTTCATATGTGATCAGAGCAATGATCTTAATGCAGATGACTTATGGAGTCTGAGGTAGACTCGCAAACTAATATGGTTTGGGCCTCTAACTTGCTTAGACGACCATGCTTGTCTTCTCCACCACCTTGCATATCTCCTTGTACCTCGTTTATATCTCCATAGTCTCTAAGAATAATAATATGATTATTAGTTACCAATCTATTAACATAATATCTAAATAGAGTGTACTTAAGACTAAGCTCACTTGAAGAGTAAATTGTCTTGCTCAAACTCTAGTAATTGCCCTTCTTGATAGCAAACTTTCACATGGAGCAATTGTTATAGTGCATGACAATAACCAACAATGTTCCCCTTCTTTCAACTCATTACGCTTCTTTAAACAATACTATAGAAACATGACATGACAATATTAGTTCTAGCAATGCTCTCTATTGTCAAATCCTATTACTAAATTTTTACTACCATCATAATATGAAAGTGACATATTCCCATGACCACCTCCATTGTTATAGGGTTTACTTGAATTGGTTCCATAAGCTTTAGTGTATATTTGACTATATAGGTGAAAAAAAATAAAATGGAGCAAAATAATGTGCCCATAGTGGGATTGACCAACCTCACCCAAACAACCCAAGCGTGTATTGGACCTAATGATCCTCAAACTTGAAAACAGAATGACCATCATCCTACACAGTTGGATCAACGTTGATTCATTTTGAGTAGATGAAAGGTCCCACATCCACCATGCAAATAACACAAAATTTGGAAGGACTGCCTTTCCTAGGCAATGTACATGCCATTGATCATCAAAACATGGAAATAAAACGAACTAGAGTCTAGAGGGGTGGGGCGATTTCCATCGGGTTGGCGACCTAGCTTGGCGGCATCAAAGTCTCCACTAGCATTTTCAACTTCTAATCTCCATCAAGAATGCATCCAAGCCATGCATTAATCAAATCAATTAGTGAATTAGGGGGTAACCTTCCCTAGGTCGACCGACTTGGGTGCACCACAAAAACGCCTCATCCTTGGTCTACAAGTAGCTTATACTTTCCATATCACTATAAATACCACTAGTGGAACTTGCTCCAAAACACAAAGAAGGAGATATACAACATATATAGTGGATTTGCGCCGTTTGGACTCTAGGACATTACATGATATATGATGAAACTATTAGATGTCGTATTCATCTTGGCAAAACCAAAGCTCTAAGTTGCATAATGGATACAAAATATATAGTATTAGGGTTGGTTGAGGACCCCTCTAAGCATCCCTAATGGACTCAAACACGATACACAATCGAACGACCCAAAAGATGACGATGCATCACCTTAAAAGATTCTAGGCGTTTTCTATGTAGATATAGAACATTGAAATTAGACTGGTATTTCATGATGATTTGAGTGCGAGGCTTCTCTTGGGTTTTAGGTGGACTCGGCCCACGACTAGAAAAATAGCATGACTAGCCTCTTATGACCACCGTATGTATACCATTTTTTTATGTTGAATACTTGCAAATGGTGTTTGGATAGTGGATGCAACCACAATTGGTAGGGATCTACGAAAGAGAAATAGAGTTAGACAGAGAGGATCAAAAAGAGCGGTGTTTTTTTTCACAACAAAGGGTGAGTGATTTGGAAATGCCATGCCATCATACATTTGGACTTTGGATGTAGGTAGAGGTAGGTTTTGGGTGCTTTGAGCCAGTTTCATTATCCGTTCATGTTGCTACAACCTGTTTCATTGCTTCTTCTTTTTTATGGAAATAAGATATATAAATTTAGGGATTTGGCTACTATAGATTTTAGTGATTGTCTATAGCCTATATGACCATGTAAGTATATTATTTTGTTTGTGTACTTTCATTTCAAGTATTTATGTATGGGACATGTTGTGCTCTCAAGCGTATGTGAATGTATAGAAAATCATATACAATATGTATTATTTTTTTCCATATGCATAAGTATGCGCTACATTTAATATGTAGGTATTTACACTTCGAGGTTAGCGTAGATCATGAGAAATGGTATATGATATTGGAATTAATGTAGAGGATATATATATTTAGTTCACATGAAGCCACAAATTAATCAATCATGAAAAATACAACTATACGAATAAAATATACTAAATATGTTATTTTTAAGTTTAAGGTCTAGTCATAATTAATTCAAAAAAAACATATTGCGTCCATGGGAGAGGGGCTTTCATGGGACTCCCGTCGAGGACCATGGGACATTTGTCGGGAACATTCAATCACTTTGTCATTTGTCCAAATGCTTCATGGGACTCGGGTAATGTGTTTTTTGGCAAATTGGGAATGATACTTGGTTTTGGTCAGATAGTAAGGCGACCTATGGGTAGAATATACAAGGGAGAGGGGCTTTCTTGCATGTTTCTTTTTTTATTTTTTGTAGTCATACTCAAAATTTGACTATGTTTTAGGATTTTTCTAGGCTTCTAATGGGCTTCTATAGAACTTAACAAAGGATACTCTTAGTTTGATCTTGTTCAGTTCTGATGTTTTAAAGCCCCAATCCGTCCTCCTAAGACCATTTAATCCTTTCAATAGATCAAAGACTACCATAGTGTACCACAAGAGAGGCAAGTTACTCCCCCACTTGAAGAAATGGAGATAGATTCATTGAGTGAAGGTCCTCACTCAATCATCTTCACTTCGCATGCAAATTAATCCTTTCAATCGCTTTCTATATCTCATCATTTCTATATCTAGAACAACTAGCACCCTCAAAAATCTACCCTCGCCAACACTCCACCAACTACCATTTGACCGTCCATCAACCATCATCATATACAATAACATGCATGGAGCACATCAAAGATGGTAGCATAAGATGTGTATATTTTGCCATGCCTACTTTTTTCGCATATTTAGGCCTAAAAATTTTTGAGCTGGCCCAGCCCCATGGCACACCTCGACCCACTGGGTTGGCCTACCCACAGCCTTAGTGGGCAGGTTCACCGGCATAGATCCCTATTACCCATAAAAATTTGTAGATCAAAACTAGCATAATTTGTTTTGCATTGTTGTACTCCATGCCTTTTTTTATTTAGGGAGGGGTTGATATAGAAATTAGTATAATTCATAAAAATTCTAAACAACTTGATTGTAGTACTCATGGCAAGAGCATGGCGTGCCCTATCAAGATCATGAAACCCAAACTAGATGCCATTTGGATGAATACCATTTCAGAAGGAGTTGCTACAAACATATCAAAAGACTATCAATCGTGTATCACAAGAGAGGTGAATCATTCCTTGCTCAATCTCTACTTCTTTGTGTGAAGTAATTGAACACCTTTATCTAGGCATTTCTCTCTCCTAGCACAACTAAGCGCCAATAATGTCTACCCTCACCAATACTCCTTGATCACCAAAGTTTCGTTGCTCATCACCCCCACATCATCTATAGTCATGCCGAGGTGTATGAGACATTGTTGGGATGATAAGCATCTAATGGTGGTGTACACTTTTATGTGTCATAGAACATCAACGTGTATTGATTGCCTTTTTTGTGTTGTTATACGCCACTCTTAGGAGCGGAGCCATATAAACCATAAAGCTCACATCGATTTTTGTTGTCGTATTGGGCGTCAACAAGGCGTCATTCGACTAGTTTATCTCTTAGCGGTAGCACTATGCGTCCAGCGACATCATAAAAATGATGATGACCCTCTTTTTGTTCATAGCGAGATGGCCGATTGGCTCGATGCCATATCTCCGGTGCTACAAATAAAAACAGATAAAGACTATGAATAGTTGTTGGCGGTCACCAACCACATATTTTTAACGTCAACATTCTACCAATAAGGGGGTGAAACTATACCTTACTACACACATATACATTTATCACTAATAAATTCCACTTGTAGTGTCTTGTACTTTTATTTTGCAGATTTATAATAAAAGCAAGTGGAAAAATGTCGACCAAAGTAAGCCATCCGAGGAAGCGCATTATTGCAAAACACAAGCCTAGGAGCAAATCGACCCAAAACATGACCTGGGCGAGCAAGCCCGGCCCACAACTTTTCAAGACGAGGGAAGACACTACCCCACGGCCAAAGCGGGCCAGGGGTGTGCGCTCACCTTGACGCGCCACTCCTCCCCGGGAGGCGGTTTTGCCCAACCTCGGGGGGGGCGGTTCGTGCACCTTCAAACGGGGTTTCCTTGCCGGTGATGGTCGGTTTAGCAAATTAGGCGGTATACCAAGGTCAGTTTTGTACCTTCCATGTGGGGATGGACATTTTCAATGAGCCCCCTCTCCTCTACCTATAAAAGGAGGCCATCTCCCACCATTGTAACACACACCTCACAAGAAGAGCCACTCTCTCCCTCTCTATTCTTCTTCTTCCTCCTCCTAGTAGGATTAGTAGTTTAGGATGTGGAGCTAGGCAAAGCTACCAAGGAGGGCTTGGCTCCTTGGAAGATGGATTCGAGGGAATAAATCTTTCTATGGTATTCTTCAAAGCCTTGCTCTTATCTTATCTTGGTTGTGCATTAGGATTAGAGTCTTCATGTTATTTCTATACCTCTCATGATTTATCTTATGATCTAACATGTTGTTCTTGACATGATCATGACACATGAACTAGTCTATAGTTTCTATGTTGTGATATCGTCATATAGAACTTTATGCTTAAACCATTCATGCAATATAATTGGGTAGTGTCGGGATTGTCTTTGAATGGCGGTTCGTTGTGTCCTTCTGGCTTGCTCGTCCTATTCCGACCATCAAGTAGGGTGGGGGCCATGGGGACATGAGTAGTGTCCCCAGTATGCCGGGCGTGGTGTCGGATGCCGGTATCCTTCGAATATGAGTGCATGCCCACGGTTGAGGGGGTGCGGCTTGGTCGTGACAAGCCTTGACCGTCCCCTTGAAATCCCCCCCACGTTCGTGTGTCTTTGTGGAGGAGTTCGTAAATGCCTTCCTTCCCGGGCGGATGCTCGGGAGGTCTCCCCGTCCATTTCATTCACCCGACTCCCCTCCCATACGTGTTTGCTTACTATCAAGCCGGTTCTATGCACAACCATGACTAGAATACGTATGCTCCACTTAGGTCTTTCTTTATTCCTTATTTATCTTTATCGAGTTTGGCTTGGAGTGAGTGTGTGGTTATCCCTTTACGTTCCTTTATATCCCTCAAGTATGAGCATTGGTCCATTACATGATCATGTTATCCTGTTCATGTCTCTATTAGATCCTTTTCACCATGCCTTCCTTTGGGAAAATATAAATACGATACCTGAATACTTCCCGGTGAAATGCTACAATGATAGATCAGATGCGCTTGCGGATGAATATCTTCTTAGGCAAGATCTATCACCGCTGATGTGCCTAGTGTTATCACCGACACTGGTTTCACTTTTGGGAATGCCAACGGCGCATTTCCTCGCGCCGTTATTAGAGATGGGTTCTAAACCTCGTTTCTAGTGATTGCGCTTTTAAGAAATGCAAACAATAGTGTATCACAAGAGAGGAGAGTCACTACTACGATGCGTGAAATGTAATAAGGCTTGTTTAGTTTAGGCGTTTCTCTACTAAAACTACCAACACGTCACCGACACCGTTTCATCAAATTATTGGTCCATATCATCTGCGAGCGCTTGCAAGATGGTTAGATGAGACGTGTGTATTTTTTAGTGTGTCTTTTACATCTTAGTATTAGTAGCACTATGCGCCCCAACACATCATAAAAATGATGATGACCCACCTTTTGTTCATAGCGGATGATGTTTGGTCGGATGCCATATCGTTGCTACAAATAAAACAGAGATAAAGACTATCAAGAATGTATCACAAGAGAGTGAGTCACTACTCGTGCGTGAAGCAATAAGGCTTGTTTCGTTTAGGCGTTTCTCTATCAAACTACCATCGTCAACACTTCACCGACTACCGTTTCATCACCCATCGGTCCACATATCATCTGCCCGATCACATGGAGCGCTTTGCAAGATGGTTAGATGAGACGGTGTAATGTTAGTTAGTGTGTGTCTTTTTTACGCCATAGTATCAATCGATTGTGTATTTTTTTTTTTCTTCTTGTTGTATGCCATGTTTGAAAAAAAAATCAATCCTTATGGGATACAAAATTGAGTTTTTGATAAGGATCCAACGAGGGAGTTGCGAGGATCAAGTACACAGGCATCTACCTTGATTCACTAACGTGTGTGTTTGTCTAATCATCTAACACATGAGAATTTTTTTAACTGATGTTTCCAATTGTATACAACAGTCTTATATATTTATATTACTTGTGAAACCGTTTTGATTTTCTAGTACATAGTTTTTCACAACGCAATACAGCTATATGTATAGGTAAATTTATGACAATAGAAATTAACAATTTACAATTTGATGAAGCGGTTCGAGTCCATGGCACACTAAGACTGGCCGATATCAGTGAGGCAGGTTCCTCACGGGAAAGACCCTTTCATCACGGAAAGGATATCAGGGGTAAAACCGCGGGATGGTGGCGAACGAGGGGAAGGGGAAATAACCCTTTCAGTGAACCACCGAGCAATTACCTCCGGGATATCGCTTTCCGTG